>JAXBDA010004425.1:0-29009 GCA_036023075.1 Gaultheria prostrata | reverse complement strand
TCTCTCTCTCTCTCTCTCTCTCTCTCTCTCTCTCTCTCTCTCTCTCTCTCTCTCTCTCATTCATGAAGTTTTATAATAATGCCCTTTCACTTGAAAAAAGTTCCGAATGCGACAAGTGACATGATCTAGAATTTTGAAATTTTATTTAAGAAAGAAAGGTTCGGCTAACCAATCTAACAACCTAGACTGTTTATCAGTCCAAAAGGAAATATTATGTAAATCTCCCTAGCTAGATTACTCATGATTTTAAATCAAAGCTTACAAAGATCGACGACTCCTATCAAATTCTTAGGAGGAGTTATTCGTGTTGTATCACTTTAAAAATTCGTACATAATAAAAATACCCATTTTTATATTGTTATGTATAATTTGTGATTCATTGACATTTTGTAGTGTTACAATTTGATCGGCCGTATGACCTAAATGTTGGGATGCTGCCGAATGGCAGGCGCGAACGGCAAAAGGGGATGGGGTCATAATGTAAAAGAGCGATACATTGTCAAACTTAAATGTATATGGGTTAATTCGACATTTTTTTTGGTAGATGCATGTGGTGTACTAGAATGTATATAGTAATTTTCCGTAATTTAGATTAAACATAGATCATAAGGCTTGGTTTGATTTGATTTGGTTTGGTTTATAATTCATTAACAGAAAGAGGTGTTTTTGAAAAGAAAAAAAAACAAAAGATGGTGTAAAAATATAGCACTCTAATAAATGGATCTGACAAAAATAAATAAATGGATCTGACAAATACCTCATAAATAAAATTTAGATAATTTTATTGGAACACTATCAAAAATTTATTTTATTGGGTATAATGTAAATACTTAAGAATATTAATGTAATTTTACGAAATTGACCCTCATGTGGGTCCGTGGATCCTATGATTTCTTTTTGAACTTGCATTGACTAAGTCTATGGCGGTCAAATCCCTTTGGTTATAATTAATTTACTAATTTTCCTCCAACGCCACACTGGTGTATTCAATGCTCGCAAAAAAAGAAGCAGCACATTAAAAAATATTCTGTTTCGTGGAGGGCAGGGCCGGCTCATGGCATATTTAATTATTTATATAGTTTTAATATTCTATATTTATAGCTAGAATCTTGTTCTCTTATTTTGCACATAAAACCTTCCAAAGAAAGAAGAATTGTTTTTCTTTTTTTTTTTGTCATTCGTTAATCATAATCTATTCTATCTTAGGGGACTTGGGGAGGGGGATGAGTGTTTACGGGAATCGAACTCTGCCCATGTGCATAGGAGTATAAGGGAGGCATCAACTGCATTCCACTCCACTTGTAAAGAAGAAATCGTTAATGGTCGATTTATTTGTTGTAATTAAGGTAATTTAACTGCTAAAACTTATAGGCAGCTGAAAAGTTTTCCTTTTAAAAAATTTCCGCATTAATAAATATTGTAGTGGAGTAATTAATTATTAGCAGTGAAAAGTTGCGTTAATTAATTATAGGGTACTGAACTTCTTAAAATTCAACTTAAAGTTTCAAATAATTGTTTATTAAAAAGTCAGTACGACTCATATATTAATGTTGAAAGTATGAAATATTCCATCAATGGGTTGCAAGCCCTTTAACACTCTGTTATCGATAACTAGGTGTCCCGATCAGTTTATGCACATAACAAGTAATTCTGGAAAATCAATCCCACTGTAGCCCTTAACACTTTCTCTTACATTTTTAATTATATGTTTTCATGTGAGTTTGATATGAATAATAAGGGGATCGATTTACGACGTGCTAACTAAAACTAGCGACTTGCTCGTTATATATGATTTATCCTATATATATTCAGCATGTGGATATTTGTATGTATAGACCCGTCTTGACTAATCACTAAGGGCTTTTCGCCTAGAGGATATTTAACATGTGGATATTTAACCAAGGGCTTGTAGCCTAGCGGTTATCTCCTGGTTCTCCCACAAACGAGGGCTATGGATAGCGTTTGGGGTTTAGGGCTATGGATAGCGTAGACTAACTCACTAACTCCCCCATTAAACCCCTACTGATATATATCGAATGACAAAAAAAAAACATGTGGATATTTAAGATTATAGAAAATACTTAACTGATTTGTATGTATACCTACATGTGTACAAAAAAATGTTTTCATGTATGTGTGTTACGCAAATGGTTGGTGGTTTACTCATGGGTTATGTCTTCCTAAAAATGGTAAGGGTTTGAATTCTGCTGCTTGGTATTAAGCCTAACCTAAGCCCCTTTTCTGGCCTTATTTGTCTATGTTGTACACATAAATATACCATTATGAGAAAAGTTTGTCTACTTTTTTACTGCACCTTACTACAGGAACTCGTGACAATCTACTTTAAGTGATTTTGTATCCAACGTCTCATATCCGTAAATGGAGCTCAGTCTGTCCCGACTTTAATTGAGCCTTGCTAGCATGCGCTGGAATTCGTCACTCGCACGAGTTTGTTAAAAAATGACTAAAGATATCCAGAGGTGTGTATATACTATATACATGTATGTATCAATATTGAGCAGGGATGTTTGGCAGAGTGTTAGGGAAGTTAACACCATTTTAGGTGGTTTTTTAGCCAATTGTGTGCAAGGAAAGAGAGAATGGCTCAATTACTTGCGTGTGTGGCGGAATTATCCTCGTGGGTAGGAATTAAGGGTGAAAGAAGTTAAACGAAATTTATGCTACTGCATAATTGATTGCATCATCATTCATCACCAGACTTGCCGTGGTGTGATTGGGCAAAATAAACCAAAGGATGGGGACTTGGAGTGAGGTTTTTCTTACCTTGGGTTAAATTTAGTTATCAATTCAAGGGAGATTAATATGTATGTCTTTATCAACAATAATTAACCCTTTTTTTTTTTTGGGTTTGATAGTTAGGAATGCCTGAGCTAACTTACGTACACCTAGATTAATCCTTTCCCGGATATGAATTAATGGAAAATTACTTTCTGTCTCAATTTGATCGGTCCTTCAAAATTAATTGGTGTAGTTTTGGCCCTCAATTAGGGGTGATAAATGAGCCGAATAGGTAGTTGATCAGGCTTGGTTTGAAAATTTAGCGAGCTTCAAAAAAATGTTTGAACTTAGCTTGTTTATGAGACGAAGCGATCTCAATTGAGCTTTAATCAAGCCAAACACGAGCCGATCTTGAGAAACTTGAATTTTTTGGCATTATATACCAAACGAGCCAAGTAGTATAACTTTAATGAGCTTTAAAAAAATCTTTAAGCTTTGTTTATTTATGTAACAAATTAATCTTGAAAATGAAAGAACACGAACTCAAACTCGAATAGCTTTGTTGTTTACAAGATCTATATGAATTTGTGTCGCCTTTATCCAATCGATATGTGAATGTTTTGCTTTTTTCGACAAAAAGTTGACACGTGCGGCTCACGTTGCCAGTTTTTAGGGGCTTTATGTTCTATCCAAGGACTTTTTTTTCTTCTTCTTTTTCTTTTTTTTATTTTTATTTTTATTTTATTTTTTTGTGCTTCCGTACCAAATCGAGACAAGGGGCAAAAATTCGGACTTCCATTGTAATCTGACCTAATAATGAGCAAGACTTGAATAAATCGGTTACTTGCATTCAAGGCCAAGTCAAAGAAGGAATACACAGGTTTATACTGTACATTTTCTTGCGGCATTTTCATAATTTGCCCCTCCATTGTATTATGGGGATCTAATCAATCAAAAGAAGATTATAAAGATCATATTTATTTTACTCCACAACTCAAGTGTCCGAGCCAGTTTACGCGCACTTCTATTTTAATCTCACTTTTGTGAAATTTATAAAGTATTGTGTGATGTTTTTGAAAGACGCTTTCATGTTCGCGCTTCCTCTCATGCACGCATTCAATTTATGTGATCTGAATAAATTTTCACATGAAAATTGTGTTTGTGGTTGATCTTCGCTTCTATTCCTTATGGCCAGACTGACCGGATTTGGGGTGGGTGTTGTGCACTCCTCGGGCGTCTGATCATATTTTGGGCGGCCTGGATGCATTCGGCTATTTTAATTTAATTTTGATTTACTTTTATCGGTAAAAAATCATAGCACATCCGGACCGTCCAAAGCACAATCAGACGGCCGAGGGATGCACATCACGATACATAGCACCCAGCACCCACCCCATTTCCGCAATGATTTCAGTAGAAAGATCAATGACCTACTTGGTATGAAAAAATTGGCCTTCTAGTCAAAATTGGCTCTTGTTATTGACCATTACCGTTAGTTAAGCACTCAGAAGAAACCAGTTAGACAAATAGTCCAAACATACCGAATTAACGGCAAAAAGCACATGCTAGAAGGGGGGGGGGGGGGGGGAAACATAAAATAAACCTGCAAAGAAGCACTTTCTTACTTAGGAAAGGGAGAGTGTATGGTACCATAAAAGAGTCCGATAATTTCACCCATAAAATATATCTAACGGGTGAAATTTATCCGGTATACTATTCAATGACTAAAATACAGTATACCGAATAGATTTCACCCGTTGGATACATTTTCTGGGTAATTTTATGGGACTTTTTTCTGGTACTGTACCAGACCTCCTTTGGATCCACTTTCTGCAGACTATACACATGACATATATTCATATTGATGAGACTTCTAATGTCAAATGTTTGGATGTTTGGATTTAGAGATTTACTTCCTCCTTTTAAGGTCATGGATTTAAAGTGAAATTTTAAAATGAGGCATTTTGTGTAGAACTATTATAAGGGTATCAAAGTATGAGAGACGCCTAAAATGGGTAAATTTTCGAGGTCAAAAGTGGCCACATCTTGAGCTTTAGCTCAGAGCCAGCTCTGCTCCCTCCTAAAATTTCAGGTTCGAAACCTCTCCAGTACTAATCAACTTCTTTGGGACTAGTCCCTACAAAATTTTGCAACTCAAGTATTCGGACCAGTTTACACGCACTTCCATTGTAATCACACTTTATATAGTAGTGTGAGATGTTTATGAAAGACGGTTTCATGCTCGCATTTCCGCTCATGCCCGCATTCAAATTACGTGATCTGAATAAATTTTCACATGGAAATTGTGTTTGTAGTTGCTCTTCGCTTTTATTCCTTACTACCTACGGCCAAAATGACCCCAACGATTTCAGTAGAAAGATCAATGACCTACTTGGCATTAAAAAATTGGCCTTCTAGTCAAAATTGGCTCTTGTTATTGACCACTACCATTAGTTAAGCACTCGGCAGAACCAGTTAGACAAATAGTCCAAATATACCAAAATTAACGGCAAAAGGCACTTACTAGAAGGGGAAGTTGTGGACTTCAAATTGGAAAAAAAAAAAAAACTGCAAAGAAGCACTTTCTTGGGAAAACGATACCGCTCCACTTTCTGCAGACTATACACAAGAAATATACTCCTCAGAACAATTGAGACTTCCAATGTCAAAGTTCAGATGAGACTTCTAATGAAGTGTGGATTTAGGGATTTGCTTCATTTTAGGTTCGGTCTTGACTTTACGGAGACTTGAAGTGAAATTTAAAGATGAGGCATTTTGTATTGAACTATTATAAGGGTACTAAAGTAGGAGAAGCCCCTAAAATGCGTAAATTTTTTGGGTCAAAAGCAGCTGCACCTCGAGTTTTAGCTTAGGACCAGTTCTGCTCCCTCCTAAGGCCTAATTAGTTCGAAACCTCTCTATTATACTAATCAAGTTCTTTGGGACCAGTCCATTTAAACCTTTGTTCTAGCTTTAAATGGGGCAGCCGCTAATAGACGTTGGGATTGGTCTCTCATTATGGGTGTGCCCTTAACTTGGTTTTTTTTGCTTTTTATGTGAGAGCTCGTAATACGCGTTGGCTTTTTGTGATTTTTTATGTGATGTATTGTGAGAAAATGATCTGTCTCGAAAAGAGCAATAAGCTAGCGTTTGGCTTTTTGAGTTAGTGAAACGGGGCCTTAGTTAAGGTGCGTGTATACTTTTACCTGAACGTATACGTGGGTATTTTGAAGAAAAAAAATGTATAGAGAGAGACTTCTAATTTCTTGACTGTACCTAGTGTTGTTTTGCCTAATCTATAAGACAATTTGCTATTGACGTTCGAATGGTATGGAGGAATTTTTAATGGAAGGGTACAAGCTTCTTCCTCTTATGTTAGGCTAGTTGAACGGGAAAAGCAAGTATGAAATACTATATAATTTCAAATGTATTAATACGACTTTTTAAGGTAAGTCAATTTGTGTACACATATATGGTTGACTGTTTGAGGCCTCGTTTGGATTAGCTTTATTTTTTTATTTTAGTTCCTTTACGAATGTCAACTTTTTCTAAGAGTGTTCTGGGGTTAATGTTGAATCTATGGATATGTAGTTTTTCTGATATCAAAAGTCAAAATTGAAAACAAAAATTCTTAAAAGCTAGTCAAAATAAGTGGTGCCAAATTAAATTGGGCCTTAAACTGGAAATTTTAACAAACTAGACTACTAGGAAATGATGAAATGAAGAATTTATGCGGGAAATTTCACTATACACCTGCTTATTATGTACTTATGTAATACTCCCTCGGTCCCGAATTTCTTGTCCATTTACGTGCATGCGTGCCGATTTTCAATTGTTTATATCTTTCAACCTATAATGTTTTTTACAATTTTCAAAACTTTGTTTAATAGAACTCATCGAGGAACTATCAACCGAGATCCATATTAAATATATATAACATTATATATTTAAAAATATAAATAATTTTTTGAGGTGCTATGAATAGTACAAGTGAACAAGAAATTTGGGACGGAGGAAGTATTCGATATCCCGTCTCAAATTTTTGTGTCACTATCCCGTCTTAAGTTGTGGATTACATAAATTCCTTTTAACTTATCTACTAGTTTAGTTCATATAATTATAGACTGATTTCAATTTGGTCCTTATATTTTAAAATGTTTCAATTTCGTCCTTATGGCTATATGTCAGTTTCAATTTGGTCCTTACATTTTTAAATTCATCAATTTTGTCCTTAAGGTTTTGATTTGTTTTAGTTTGATTTTTTTCTAATTACAAAGCAATCCTTCATGTTTATATGATGATTATACATTGTACCTCTAAAGCTGAATTAAAAGCTTATATTTATTTTCCTACGTTAGGCTTTAATCATTTTAAAGTTTTTATTTGATGGGTTAGAGTAGGATCGTCCTAGTCAGTAAATATTTATTTGAATGGCTCTGATACCATGTTGTTTGAGAGAGAGAGAGAGAGAAGTATATAGGGTGTTAACAAACCCTAACACATGAGATCTTTATTTATATTATGAGATGACTAGTAGCTATATCACTTAGCTAGCCAATGTGGGACAAACACTAAATAAGTTATTCTAACAGAATTGTAATCAATAAATCTATCTAGTCATAATACGTTTGCAATAGCAGATAGATTTATTATGGTTATTTCAAGTATGACTTCTTTAGGTTTATTTAAAGATAAATGTATTTCCTTTCTCTTTTGCGTATTTTAGGATGAAGACGTGTTGATTTCCTTTGTCAAGTAAAAAAGAGGATGTAGATGTACAGATTCGATTTCTACTTCAGTTATAAGTTTTCCTTCACCAAAAATTGTATACCTTAATTTGCTTATTACTCCCTTCCTCCCTTTTACAGTATGAACATTTTCATTTTGGGATGCCCCTTAATAAGTGTGTTTTGAAAAGTTAATGGGTAAAAGTTGTACAATTATCATTTTGTCATTTTGAAAAGTTAATGGGTAAATAGTTAATGGGTAAAAGTGGATGATAATTTTAGAAAGCTGAGGTAAAAGGTGATGTGAAAAGTGTAAAGTGGAGATAAAGTTGATGTGAAAGTTATAATGATGATGTTTCTTTAATAAGTTGAATTGACAAAGTCACACACTTAGAAAGGGACGGAGGGAGTATTTCTGATTGATTATATTTTATCTTTTCAATAAGTCCTTTAATAGTCTTATTAAGGTACATCATTTTCTTGGCTTATGATTTGTGGTGAAGCTGTACGTAAACCAAACTTTGATACAATAAGCGAACCTAATATAAGACTGTTAAGAATTCTCGATCGTGGGCTTTTATACCATTTAATAAAGCTTTTGTCATTATAGTTGCAATTTGTAATTTGACAGATATTTTTGAAGATGACTTAATCGATGCAGGTTGAATACTTGAAGCACTAAATCAACCCAAATAAAAAATTTAGGATTAATTAAATTGAATCTTGAGTAATTCTTTGGGATCTGGGGTGGTGCTATCCCTTTAGGGACAGCATCCATGTTATCCGCCAAAAACTAAGTAGTTTTGGTCCTATTTGTTGCAACTTGCAAGGGCAAGGCAGTTGTTTGGCCTCCATTTTTCCTTATTTTGGTTGTAAACTATTGAACAACAAAATAGAGGAGTTGGGAGCTGAAATTAAATTTGTGATTCAGAAACATAAATCGGAATGAGAGTATGTTGTGTTGGGATGTGCTAAATCGGAACAAAAGCATCTTTTTTTTGGGTAAGTATTTTTCTTGCCATTTGGTTATGCTAAGTCAGATTTTTGGTTGAAGATAATTTTGGAATGTAATATAGCAACAACTTTACATTCATGGCTAGGTTTTTGTCAGGACAACCAAAATGACGTCGTTTTGGTGGGTTGAATTAATAAAAAACAAGGAAAAATGGAGGTCAAACAACTCTCTTGTATCTGTAGTAAAATATATCAAAACTACGTAGTTTTAGGAGGACAACACGGATGCTATCCCTAAGGGGCGGCACCACCCCTAGATCTAATTCTTTGAGGACTAAATCGACTCAAACGGAACTTGCTAAGTTTTTCGCCATACACATAAA
The DNA here is from genome assembly GCA_036023075.1 of Gaultheria prostrata. Classification (NCBI taxonomy): domain Eukaryota; kingdom Viridiplantae; phylum Streptophyta; class Magnoliopsida; order Ericales; family Ericaceae; genus Gaultheria; species Gaultheria prostrata. The sequence goes on along the minus strand of JAXBDA010004425.1, from coordinate 20,206 downwards.
TCCAAGTCTACATACAAGAATAAAAGCATTAATGAGGACTTATGACCTGAGAATTTCAAATTCTTGCTTTGAACGAGTGCTAAGTGCAAACTAAACTACCTCCAAAACTACATGTGATGCGTGATTGCCCAAATTAACTAATTTCCCATGTTAGGCAGCCTGATCAAGTGGCAAGCCCAATTCATTTGAGAAATGTCAATTGATCTTAATTGGCATATATGCTCATTGTAAAATGAATTTTTATAATTAAACCGCGTCTCAGTGCTCACAAAAAAAAAAAAATCAATCATTTTTGTATAAACAAGTATTTAATACACAAATTACCTCTTTTTTCCATGATTTTATGGGGTGGGGGCATTGGCGGAGCTATTCATGGGCTATATTGGGCTGCAACCCAGGTGGAGGTCCGGAAATGGGAAAAAAAATTATAATATTTCTATGTAAATTCTAGCGGAATTAACTTTAGCCCAACTCAATTTTACTTTTTCTTTGTACTTTTGTTTTGTCTATTTTTTTAATATTTATGTATTTATATGTATAAGTTTGGGTTAGCCCAGGGTAAATTATAGTCCTGGCTCCACCCTTCTGTCGAGGGATGGCGAAATATTTATCCATTTTTATAGGATTATAATTGCATGTCTCAAGTTTTTATTCCCCCAACTTCACACTTCATTTTTCTTTTTTTTTGTCATTCATCATTCTTAATCTATTATATGGGGAAGGGGAAGTGGGATTCAATCCCGGAATGCAGCGTGGGACATCCAAGAGCTCTACCTCATTAGTTAGCCACCACTTGCAACTTCACACTTCGTTTGCAATTTTCAAAACTGATTTCCGTAATAGTTATAATAATATAAAAAAATATATGTATAAATATAAGTACGTATCATCTTCATATTACTATGGTAAATTGGAAATGTCATTTTAATGTTTTGCCAAATCGAATGCTTTCTCAACATATATTTGTAGAAAAATGAGTTTGAAGTGAGTGGCGAAGCCAGGGGTTAAAGTCGGAGGGGGTCCAATTGAAATATTAGTTCGATGATTTTTTCAAAACTGAATCCAGTCATTGAGTTTTTATGGAACAGTTTTGATAAATTGAAAAAATTAATCTTGAAGTATTGTTGTTATCATATCATTCAACAAACAGTACAGTATCATTATCGCACAGTATTATTCGCCATAATTTAGTGTTCTTGAGATGAAAATTATTCTTATTTTCAAATTATTTCCAAGATTATATAAAAAAAATATACTCTAAAATAGAAAATTGGGGTGAGCTGAGACCACCCTGGCCCCTGTATAACTCCGTCATTGTGTGACATATCATCAATGAAATAGTTTCTCGAAGGGGCAAAAAAAACAGATTTTGATAACTGTGGCCGGAGATCCTCTGTGCGGAGGGATTTTGAGGATTTCCGGCCGTTGGATCACTTGCATAATAAAGAACAAAAAAGAAAACACACAATCTAACACCCAAACTCCGTCGGCACATAGGCATGGGGAGTTTGGGCAGAGAGGATCTTGCACCGATAACTGTCACCGAACAGATTCGTTACTTAATTACTTGGAGCTGAATCTTATATACATCCGGGCCAGGCCCACCACACTGCAAGGCCTATACTGCACTCTACGAGCCCATTCCACTAATGCGGTTTTCTTCTCGTACACACATTAATGGGACGGAGGGAGTATTGTCCCACATTGCTTAGGAATGGAATGGGTGATCACTTAATATATGTTGGGATCTCTGCACTCATTGCCAATTGGTTTTGAGTTGAATGTTTCCACATGGTATCAGAGCAGGGTCCATTCCACTCCACATTAAAAAATATATATATCACAATCCACACCCCACGACAGACCAACAAAAAAGGCTGCACGATGATAGGACCCAAAAAGTGGCCACACGTGACAGACCTCAAATGCGGCTACACGTAAGGGCGGCTACACGTAAGGGGGGATGTTAAGAAATATTATCCCACATTGCTTAGGAGAGGAATGGGTAATCACTTAATATATGTTGGGATCTCTTCACTCATTGCCAATTGGTTTTGAGATGGATATAGAGTTTCCACATGTTAAGAAATATTGTCCCACATTGCTTAGGAGAGGAATGGGTAATCAGTTAATATATGTTGGGACCTCTCCACTCATTACCAATTGGTTTTGAGATGGATATAGAGTTTTCACATGGTATCAGAGCAGGGCCCATTCCACTCCACATTAAAAGAAAAAAAAAATTCACAATCCACACCCCACGACAGACCAGCAAAAAGGTTGCACGATGATAGGACCAAAAAAGTGGTCACACGTGACAGACCTCAAATGCGGCTGCATGTGAGGGGAGATGTTAAGAATTATTGTCCCACATTGCTTAGGAAAGGAATGGGTGATCACTTAATATATGTTGGGACCTCTCCACTCATTGTCAATTGGTTTTGAGTTGGATGTTTCTCATGATATCAAAGCAGGGCCCATTCCACTCCACATTAAAAGAAAAAAAAATCACAATCCACACCCCACGACTGACCAGCAAAAAGGCTGCACGATGATAGGACCCAAAAAGTGGCCGCACATGACAGACCTCAAATGCACCTGCACGTGAGGGGGGATGTTAAGAAATATTATCCCACATTGCTTAGGAGTGGAATGGGTGATCACTTAATATATGTTGATTGATTTTGAGTTGGATGTTTCCACATAGTTATTACATACATAACATAAGAGCATTTCCATACGGCCGGAGATCCTCTCTTCCGAAAAAACCTCTATGCCTCTTGTCGAGGGATTTCCGACTGTTGGAACACTTGAAAATAAAGGGAAAAAAAAAGAAAAAAAATTACAATCTAAAGGCCCAAACCCCCCTTGGCACAGAGGCACAAGAAGTTTGGGCATAGAGGATCTCGCACCTTTACAAACCCATTTTAAGATCCAAATTCAAAATATGGGTAAAACTATCCAAAATCCATCTCCGATCTTTACCAAACCCTTACCCATTTTGAGGTTTTACCCCTTTATTTCCTTATTTTGGGTATACCCCAAACCTTTACCTATTTTTCCAACGTCTACGTTTCTTCGTCAGAGCTTCGTTGGTCATCTCACTATGATGACGGATCTTCGCTGGCCATCTTGAAATGATGAAGGAGTTTCGCCAGATCTTTCAATTTGATGTTGGAGCTTCGCCGACTCTTTCGATTTGACGCAGAAGCTTCACCGGAGCTCCTGGAGGATCGCCTGACATTCACCGGAGCTTCTGAAGGGTCGCCGAACCTTAACCAAACCTGTTGAGCATCGTTAGACCTTCGTCATAGTTGATTCTATCATCTCAATAATTTCTATAAACGCCGTTCGTAATTTAAAAAAAAATTGGGTGAAAATAGGTTTTTCCATTGAAGATATCACCTACCCAAATTGGGGATTTAGGCAATTTTTTACTCAAATTTGGGTAAAAAAAAAGGGCGAGGACTGGAGATGCTCTAAGGGATAAATATATGCATACGGAATATTCAGTACAAAAATTGTGCAAATTAGTTTATTTGGGCCCACTCCGGGTTCCACCTGGATGATCGGAGTCGTTCTTTGTTCAAATTAATGTTCACTAATATCCCGTAAAAAATTTGCCCAATCAGATATCGTAAATACTCCATCGGTTTATCCAATTTTGTATTTTGAACCAAAAACTGGATAAACCATTCGAACATTTACCGATATCCGATTGAGCTGAATCGAAAACTGGATACTGATGGAGCATTTATCGATATCTGATTGAACTAAATTTTACAGGGTACAAGTGAACATTATTTTAAAAAATATAATCGTCTCCGATCATCCGTATGGAAAGCGAAGTAGTCCCAAATCAACTAATTTGTATAACTTATATACCAAATATTCTATACGCCTAGCACCCTCCCAAAGTGTAGTCAATATGGGTGGATCTTGACAGTAAATTGTTTTATTTTTTGAGCAAACGAAAACATACTCCTTCACTTGTTTTATTTTTGAGAGGGGTAATTCTATTCACAACCCACTTTTTGCTAAATACAACCATAATTCACTCTTAAAATGGGTTGTATTTAGCAAAAAGTGGGTTGTGAATAGAATTGCCCTTTTGAGAGAATGAATCAAAAACTCCTACTTCTATTATTGATAGTCTGAACCAAATGACAAAACTAACCCTTGTAATATTAATTATGGACAGGGTAGATCTTGTCCATATTTTATTCCGCCTAATGAACCCTCTCTAATCCGGGCCAATCCACCCCAAATCCTCTAATCTTTATTCCCACATTTCAATTACAAAACAAACCAAGTACTATTTTATCTTCCGTTATTACTAAAAGAGAATTGTTATTGACACTCCACAAATTGTTAATGGAGTGCCGTTAAGATTTTGTGTAGTGCCAATAGCAATCACTATGTGGACTTGATATTGGCACTCCCTTTAGAGTGTCATTAACAATTTGGGGAGTGCCGATATCAATTTTTTACCAAAATTTTCCAGATCAAGTACTAATTTATCCGCTCTTCATAAATTTCACATCAATGTGGGCTCACCCTCCACAAATAATATCTCATCTCCTTTTACTATTTAATCCACCCAATACTCATCCCGCATCCAATCAGATCCTACAAATCGGAATGTTGGACTCACTCTGGGATCTCACAGAAATATATGAATCACTAATTAATTTAAGAACAATTTTCAACTGGTTTTGCAAAAACAATCAGCTCAACAGGATAAATATAAGTGCTTAATTCAATCTTTCAATTTTCTTACTGATAATTCAAGATCTTAAATTCTGAATTAATTTTGAGTGAAAATTTGAAAGGTTAGGTCGAGCAGTTATATTTATTCGATTTAGATGATTTTTTGCAGTGACACTAAAAAAAGTAAGACCTGAAAAAATTACTCAGAGATCTTGGGCCACCACTACGTGGTGCGCTCCTATACCCCTCTCCACCACACACTTAGCTAGGAGGGATTCATACACTTTATCCATGTGGTCCTGCATTCCGTAAGAATGTGCGGTAGAGGGATTGTTAGACACCAAGTGGTTGTACCCCAAGCCACCGTTAATTTTTTCATTTCTATTGATGCAACGGAAATTAATACTGTAATTCTTCCATTGGTGATACCATGAAAATGCTAGTATTTTTTATTTGTCAGAGAATAAAGTTGTGAGAAAATTTCATTAAAGAATATAGGGTAATATTGTAATTTGAACTGCAAGTGGCAACCATGAATGTTTTTGAAAGGTTGGCAGTCAAGAAAAGTGGACTTACGACTTGACAGCTGCATGGATTTACGACTTGATAGCTGCATGATTAATATTCAAGGAGAAAATTCATTCCACACCTTTTAATTGAGTTGACATTGGCATGATTCTGATATTAGAAATATAGTACTACTCCATATGTGTACGTACGCATTATATATGCGTGTTCGTTTGGTTGTGTGATCAGTGTGAGCAGGGAGAGAGGAAGTAGCATAACTCAGAGACGAGTGTTCATAACCGTCGCTACGTAGCAGGTTTTCGGTCCTCCTTTACCATTCCCTATATGAACTTGATATTGATATACCCTTTTGTAATGTCATTAATTAATAATTTGGGAAGTGTCAATATCAATTTTCTATCAAAATCTTTTAAACCAAGTACTAATTTATTCACCCTTCATAAATTTCACATCAATATGGGCTCACCCTCCATAAATAATATCTCATCTTTTTTTACTATTTAATCCACTCAAAACTCATCTCGCATTCAATCAAATCCTACAAATCGGAATGTTGGACTCACTCTGGGATCTCACAGAAATATATGAATCACTAATTAATTTAATTAAGAATAATTTTTCAACTGGTTTTGCAAAAACAATCAGCTCACCAGGATAAATATAAGTGCTTAATTCAATCTTTCAATCTTCTTACTGATAATTCAAGATCTTAAATTCTGAATTAATTTTGAGTGAAAATTTGAAAGGTTAGGTCACGCAGTTAAATTTATTCGATTTAGATAATTTTTTGCAGTGACACTCAAAAAAGTAAGACTTGAAAAAATTACCCAGAGATCTTGGGCCACCACTACGTGGTGTGCTCCAATACTCCTCTCCACCACACACTAATTAGCTAGGAGGGATTCATACACTTTATCCCTGTGGTCCTGGATTCCGTAAGAACGTGTGGTAGAAGGATTGTTAGACACCAAGTGGTTGTACCCCAAGCCACCGTTAATTTTTTCATTTCTATTGATGCAACGGAAATTAATACTGTAATTCTTCCATTGGTGATACCATGAAAATGCTAGTATTTTTTATTTGTCAGAGAATAAAGTTGTGAGAAAATTTCATTAAAGAATATAGGGTAATATTGCAATTTGAACTGCAAGTGGCAACCATGAATGTTTTGAAAGGTTGGCAGTCAAGAAAAGTGGACTTACGACTTGACAGCTGCATGGATTTACGACTTGATAGCTGCATGATTAATATTCAAGGAGAAAATTCATTCCACACCTTTTAATTGAGTTGACGTTGGCATGATTCTGATATTAGAAATATAGTACTCCATATGTGTACGTACGCATTATATATGCGTGTTCGTTTGCTTGTGTGAGTGTGGGCAGGGAGAGAGGAAGTAGCATAACTCAGACACGAGTGTTCATAACCGTCGCTACGTAGCAGGTTTTCGGCCCTCCTTTACCAATACCTTGGTATACCGGTGCTACCAAAAGATTTTTTACCCACTACACAGTTGTTACGTGACCGCTATGGCCACTTCATATGCTGTGGCGCCGAAAATACTTACGAAAAATTTACAAAGGTGATATCCAGATCGCGCTACATATCATTCAACAGTCTCATTGTCGCTGCACCGCTACCGGTGCGCAATCCGCTGCAGCTATTTAAAACCTAGGGGGGAAGAGAGAGTTGAGGGAGGAGTGGTGGTGGTGAAGCCCAAGCCCAACGAAGGGATCTTTTCGAAAGCAATAGATTGGTTGGAGGAGTTGATAGTGAAGGTTATGTACGATTCATCTAGTGAGCCTCATCACTATCTCTCCGGTAACTTCGGTCCGGTCCCCGAGACTCCTCCTTGCATGAACCTCCCCGTCAAAGGCTACCTCCCAGTGAGTCCAATTTATTTGTATTTTCAAAAAATACGCTATACACATGCGTAGTCAAGTAACATCTGAAAAACTATATATGTGTTGCAGAAGTGCCTGAATGGTGAGTTTGTCAGAGTTGGTCCGAATCCGAAGTTTGGTCCGGTGGCTGGATATCACTGGTACGTCCTTGTTCTTTTGTCAAACTTGTTCCATATTATGTGTTTGTTGGCTGATTTTGAGAAAATGTGCTTTCGAAGGAAGTTAAAAGCTTTTTCTGTCTAATGTTGCTTCATGTCATATCTGAATTAAGCCTACTTGAACATGATCTTGTTTTTTGCTTTGGTGTTATGGTTAATATCAACGATGAGATGTAAGCTTACCTTCTTTCGTTGCTCACTTTTGCAGGTTTGATGGAGACGGGTGCGTGTCTTTCTATACCCTCGCTTCTATGTCGTTCATTTCCTTTTCTCTTTGCTAATTTCCAGCAAAGATGGTTTCATTTTGTATGAGTGCAACCTTGTTTGGTTTGGATTTTAGGTAATGGTTGGAGGAAAAAATGAGGGTAATAGTAATTGGGAATACAAGTAATGATTGAAGAGAAATAGAGAAAAATAAGAATAATAATTAAAAATAGAAATAATTATTGGAGGGAAACTATAGTAATAATTGAAAAAAAACGATCTAAAAACCCAAAACAAATTGTTAAAGTCGTCATAAAAATAAAAAACTTAAGAATAAAAAGTAAGTTCAAGTCTATTGTTTTCAGTATTCGTGAGTTTAGGTGTTGTCAGGCCTATTCTTAGGCCATCTCCAATAGTGGAGTTAAGTTTGTGTTGTTATATGATACAAAAGTGTAAAATATAGTTTTGATTTTTGTACTATTATGGCAAAATATGTTGTTAAGTTACTGCATATTCCAATGATGATGTTAGATTATTGTTAAAGTATAAAAAAGAATGCAAAATATATATATGTATACACATATGTATACCGCCTTTTTCCTCCCTTTTTCTCTCCTCCTTTTTCCCCATCTCCTGCCGGGTCACCCATTGCATTTCCACTCTCCCCCTTTTAGAGGTTGACCTCACTTATTTGAAGTACCTGCTGGTGTTAAAGTTAACCTCTGACTTGAAAATTTCTGCTTTCTTACCCACTTTAACCTCTGACTTAAACGTTTCTCCTTTCTTACACTTTACCCTGTGAGTCTGTGACGTAACATTACTCCTTTCTTACACACTTTAACTCCTTTCTATTGTGAGGCCACCCGTCAGGATGTGAGGGTTGCTCACAATCTTGCACGACGCCGTCTTTGTAACTTTATTTCGGTTTAATGTATGCTATATTTCCGGGTTCACAAAAAAAAAAAAAAAACTACGCTATTGTGAAATTTCTTATTCACCTAAAAAAAAAAATACACTATTGTGGGTCAAAAAAGGAAATATTGGAAGTTAACTGTGTTAGTGACTAAGGCCTAGTTTGTTAAATGATTTTAGAAAAAGTGTTGCTAAAATCAATAGCTAAAATCATTTGAGAAACTCCACGTAACTAATTTGGGGCTTTAACAGTTTAACCACATTTTGCAGATGGCCTTAGTTTTTTCTTTTTTAATCTGCTCAGATGGCCTTAGGTTTTTTTTTTTAACTATTAAAAGGGTGAGAAGAGACGACCAACGTAGCAACCCTATGGGGTTGATTATTGGGGTTCTCGACCCGCTGTAAATTGTCCGGTTAAGCCATAGTACTGTCCAAATAGGACAGTCTATCACCACAGTACCATCTATACGACTAGTTGACCAAAGATCCTCCCTGCAAATCCACACAAGTCACTGTAATAACATGGGTGGGATTGAACCTGGGATTAGGAGGTCCATGCACAGATGGCTTGGGGGTATATTTGGAATTCCCATTCCAAGGAAAAAAAATTCCAATGCCGAGCAGATTCCAAGTCGTGTCTGCTCGCCTACATTCGGCCGTCTAAAAATATAAAGGACGATCCGGATTAAAAGTGCCGGATGAATTTTTTAAAAATGAAACAGAAAACAAAAGTGTCCCCCCGATTTATCCATTAGTAGTACTCCCTCCGTTCCAATTTGTTTGCTCACTACGAAACTACGTGCAATTTTCAAACTAAAAAATAATGTACTTGCAAAAATAATTTTCTAATCAATATGGATCTTGTTTGATAGATCTCATTGAAAACTTTAATACGGTGCAAAAAAAATTCAAAAATTATTTTGATAAATACATTAATTTTTAGTTTGAAAATTGTACGTAGTTTCGTAGTGAACAAACAAATTGGGACAGAGGGAGAGTACATTTTTGGGGGCCGGATGTATGCGAACGGATACCACGTACCCGCCCGATACCGAAAAATTCCTCCATCGCCTCTGTCCTCGGCGACATGCTCACCCGCCCCAATTTCGGACTCAACGAGCTCGACTTCATCTTCTCCACTCTCACCGTTACCTCCATCCTAAACTTCCTCCTCATGTATCTATTAGCACCCACCACCACCATTTCCACTTCCTCCCCCCAATCTAAACTCCCTTGGATTTTCTCCAATTTCCCTCTACAAAGAGGCTATTTTTTGCTGCCGGACTGGTCGGAACGGCGATATCAAACGGGTTGATTGAGACGAGGAAGGAGGTGGGTTCGGTTTTGAGACGTCGAATAAGGGTCCGCCCACGGTTCTGAATGCGGGAACGTGGGCGATCCAGATGGGTGTGACGGGATCGAGTTTTTGCTAGCCAAGTGGGTTTCGCTGGTGAGTTTATATATATACAGGTAATGACAGTATGTGTATATGTATAGATGTATAGTTGCAAATGTATATATGTTTAAGAGGAGTTTATATATGTACAGGTAATGACAGTATGTGTATATGGGATTTGAGGTTGGGTGCAATGGGTTTGTTCGTGTTATTTTTGGGTAGGGGATGGTGGTGGATACAGACGGAGTTAGACTTAGGACCATTTAAATACACATTGTGAATACTGGGAACCAAATAGACAATTTTTTTATTGGGACCAAATTGACATTTCGCTAACCACTCGTAAAAACATAGCATTTCTGCAGTGGCATCACTGGTGCAGTGATTGCCTGCTAACCCGGAGGTTGTGGGTTCAAACTAGAGGCAGACACTTTGCAAATATAATGTCAAAACTGTACCCAATCTCCCCCTGCCTATTATCCTCATTAATGGGAACTTAATTGGGTGTACATTTTTCTCCGATGCTACTGTTCCTGTTCTTTATATATCCATTCTCTGAAGTGAAATATCATGTTCTATTATTACGTTTTAAAGGTGTCCAAGGGTTTGAATGGTGAACTATCATTTATGCAGTATGATTCATGGTTTGCGCATCGAGGACGGAAGAGCAACATATGTTTCCCGTTACGTAAAGACATCACGTCTTAAACAAGAAGAGACTTTTGGAGGAGCAAAATTTATGAAGGTATAGTGTTGAACTGCATAAATGGTCCGAGTGGTGTAAATATGGAGTCTCCTCTGCGTATTCTGAAGTCTTTCTGTTACTTATGCTTGTTTTGTAAAGCTCAATGTGATCCTGATATTCTGCAATGTAAATAGAGATAGCCAAACACAAGAGTCTCTTTCTTAGGCCAAAAGGTACGAATTTGGGAAGTCGAATAAAGTATCCAGTTCTGTGTGCTATGCGTAGTCATTAGTATCTTCATCTTATCCCGAACCCAGTCTTAGCCTGCTAACTTGTGCTTAGGTATGAAGTAACATGTGCTTAAAGATTGGATTAGGGCTGTTGAGGCATTTATGACCATATGCTTAAAGTCAGATACTTTATGGATTAACTGGATTCACACTTATATTATCAAAGACCATAGTTTGTGGAGAGTCAAATTCCCTAATGAGGTTCTTGAAGTCTTTGACCATTAGGAAGATCTTCAATCTCAGATATATGGTACAGCCACGGATTAAATACAACATTGGAGATGATTTTTCTACTTTCCTCTGGATTGATAACTGACACACATTGGGATGGTTTATCAGAAATTTGGGGAAGCTGTAGTGTTTAATACGGGGAGATCTTTGCTTACCAAAGTAGCTGCCATTATCCACTAAGATTCCTAGAAATGACCTAGGCCGAGTGTGGTTAGTGGTTACTAGGGAGATTTTAGCTCACACCCCATCTACTTTGATCCATAATACCTCCAGTCCTCATTTTGTTAGATGGACCAATGGACATGGTGAACTCTCTGCAAAATCTGCTTGGCAGGCTTTGAGGGAAGCTCTTCCAGTTGTTCCACTTTCATGGGCTAAGAGTGTTCGGTTTTCTCATCTTGTCCCCCGTTGGGCTTCCATTGAATGGATTGCTTTTTCGGGATGGCCATCCACCAAGGATAGATTGCTTAGTTGGGGGTGGGGATGGATACTGGTTGTAGCTTATGACTAAGGATACTGAGACTCACGAGCATTTGTTTTTTGAATGCCAATACTCCAAGGAGGTTTGGATTCAGGTGTTGCAAAAAAAACATTGGTAGGCCTGGCTATGGTCTATCAAGGGAAATAGAATGGTTTTCTTCTCAGATTAAGGGTGCTTCCCTTTCCTTCAGGATTTATAAGCTCTCTTTATCTGCTGCAATCTATTGTGTATGGAGGGAGAGGAATAACAGATTATTCCAAGGAAAAGCTATTCCTGCTTCTATTCTGGGTTCACGCATTATAGAAGAGGTCAGGGCATGCATGTGTTCTTGTAGAGGCCTTAAACCAACAGATGGAAATCGTTTGCTGACTAGGGAGTGGGGTTTAAGCCCTAGGATTTTTAGACCCTAGTGTAGTTCTTGTTGATGTTTTCTGTTACTGTTGTTTCCTGTTTCTCTGTTGCTGTGACAGTAGGTGGCCAGGGTTATTTTGGGATGGTTGCTTCTTGTTGCTTTGTTTCTGTAGTTTGGCAGGGCAGGGTCTCTATGGATTGCTCTGTATGTTGAGGTAGTTTGCTTTACAAAATGGTGAACTTACCAAAAATAAAAATTTAATGGCTCTTTGGTTATTTGCAGTCAAAATGGCTTTGATCCATATATCGCTTGGGCCCTAGGGGGATTGGGGAGGTAGGATATTAGGATAGCTTAGAGATATCAACCATTACTCCATTTCTATGCTCCTGTACAATGTAAGAACCTTAGTCTGTCTCATACCACCTTTTTTTCTTTCTTCTTTGTAGTTTCCCCAAAGTTTTAGCTTTGTTCGCTTGTCTGATGTCCTTCTCAGTTCTCAACCTTTACATTTAATCCTGAATGTTTGTGGCTGCTCAAATACTAGATTTGAGGAATCACAACTCACAAGGAACAAACATAGAAAAGAGGATAAGTAGTAAACATGTACTGCAGGTATCTTTTTTCTCAACCCATTTAAGTTGTTTTTCTAATCTCATATGCAGGTTGGTGACCTCAAGGGGCTCTTTGGTTTGCTTATGGTTACCATGCAAACACTGAGAGCAAAGCTGAAAGTATTGGATCTGTCGTATGGCGATGGAACTGGTAGGTTAATTTAGCCTTTTTCTCTGATATCCTGTGGCTTATATATGTTTGACCAGCCTATTCTCGTACAATAGCTGCCTTAACTGAACTGATAATGGTTCCAGATGCCTGCTAATTAGTTTTGTGGTCTTGTTTTGAGTTTTCATGTGTGAAGTCCGAAAAAGAACTAATTATCTTCACGTTCTGCCAGCTAACACAGCTCTTGTATATCATCATGGCAAGCTCTTGGCTCTTCACGAGAGAGATAAACCATGTGAGCCAATCTCCTCCCTCAGTTTTGATGGAAGAACCAAATATGGTTTTACATTTCTTTGTGTTTTTAATTGTGTAAGAAAACTTGTGTTGTGTCAGAGTTGTCTTTTTTGTTATATGTGGATTGAATTTGCATACTGCATGCAGCTTGAATTTGAGGTATTTGATAGTCTACAGGAGATAAAACTGAAACAACTGATGAGAATTTATTTGCACCATAAATCGTCAAGTGATTCCATCTTGTTTTCCAGACGTAAGGAAGATGTAAAATGTTGTGAACAATGTATTGTGCAGATGTGGTTAAAGTCCTGGAAGATGGAGACCTACTAACACTTGGCATGTTGGATTATGACACGAGATTGGCACATTCATTCACTGCTCATCCCAAAGTTGACCCATTCACTGGTAAAGCCTATCTACGCAAAACGATCTGTCATCAAGTGCTATTCACAATACTCCCTTTTCATTTGTGGAATCCTTGCATGCAGGTGAAATGTTTACATTTTGGAATTTCTCATACACCACCATACGTTACCTACAGAGTTATTTCGAAGGACGGTCTCATGCAAGATCCTGTGCCATTAACAATATCAGACCCTATCATGATGCATGACTTTGCCATTACTGAGAATTATGCAATTATCATGGATCTTCCTTTGTACTTCCGACCAAAGGTCAGGTTATTATTTATTTATATGGTATAGTGTTTTTCATATGATAGAACTACTTCAGTTTTTTTCTTTGTTTACACGGTGGTTGAACTTCACATATACTATCATGCATTGGTGTTTTGCAATATATTAAATATGCTGGTTTGTTTTCTTTCATTTTTGGAGCTGCTAAGTATTATGGTTGAAAGCCATTATATTGTATGCCTTGTATAGAGAAAATGAAAAGAAAAGAAAACCAATGTGGTATGCGATTTTTCACAAGGTAGCGAACTGCATATCCGCAGGTTCAGTACCGTGGTTGATTTTTCCACAGTTTTGGTAAATCATTAGTTCATAACCTTCAAATGAAATACTCGCCCTACCACTGGTTGTCCATGGACACGGAATCTTTTAATTTTAAAAGTTTGTCTGGGAGTAAATATTTAGAACTTAATAAGTATTGGGCAAATAGTGTGATATGTGTACGTATTCAGGCATACACCGTCGGTTTATTGCATTCAATGGGAGCTCTAGCTAAATATTTAGTAGTTATAATGTTTGTATGCATAACTTACAAAAAGGTTGTCGTGTTTCCCTCCGTGTCCATATCCCCATTTTTTGAGAATTTCCATATCCGTGTCTATATTGTATCTGACTATCCATGCTACATAGGTGTAGGCTTTTAAATCGGTACCCAAAACATGTAAGATCACTTGGTTGTTAAATATGAAATAGGAAGATGGTTTAATTTATTGTGGTTTTTCCAATCTAAACTTCATAAAAATTGATTCTATTAACAAAAAAAAAACAAATTATGACTCCTGAAGCAGGGTCGTGTTTCTTCTTGACACATGGGAAAATGTTTCTAATGCTCATTAGAGGGGTGTGTTCTCCTCCTCATCGGGTATCTTTCCCAGGCTTTCCGGCTTCCTTGGTATGATGTGGGCATGACCACACGGCATGTACTTAGTCGTTGACCACACGGCATGTACTTGGTCGTTTGGCTTCAATGCCTTGTGCAAGCACATCCTTCGGTTCATTGGCCGAAAAAATGACCAAAATACCCCTAAAATGACATTTGCTTGTCACTGGGCTAGGCAATGCATGGCACAACATGGGCTTGTCACCGGGCTAGGCAAGGCATGGCATGTCCTTGTCACCTGGCTAGGAAAGGTGGTTTAATTTATAATGTTGGTGTTTCGATTGATATTTCATGTAAGCAAACTTTCTCAGGGAAAAAGAAACCATTATGACTACTCAAGCAGTTTTTATGGCCGATAATACTTTCTAAGCATTCATGCTGGTAGGTTTCACACAGTGTAAATTTACCAGCTAGAGTAAAAGCAATATGCTATTGCCCTTTTCCTAGGCTTGTTGCTCTCAATGTTTTCAATGGCGATTCTGAGGCAGTGAGGCTTGCCTCAAGGCAAGGCACACCAAAAAGGCTCCAGGGCGGTGATTTTTAGGCAGAGTACCACAACAGCGTTCACCCATCCGCCGGAGGCATAAGAAGGCTTATGTTTTAGTGCCTTTTTCGCCCAAATGGAGTGAGTGAATGGTTAGCTGATAGCCAACACGTAAAAGCCTCGTCAGATCTTTATAACATGAATCCTAATGGTAGCCCTTGACTGAACTCAATGGAAAAAAAAGATTTATGTAGCGTGGAAACTATGTGAAGAATTTCTACTTGCTGGGGAAAAAGTGATTTCCAGACTAGTACTTCAAAAGAGAATGTCTTTCAGATGGGTGTTGCTAATGGTTGCAAAACTAGGTGTAAGGTTCAGTTGATAGGGTCGTCCGATGCTTTATTATTTCAATATATAGCGTGCAATTGATCATTAGATATCAAACTCTACTTGCTCATGATAGTTTGATTTTGCAGGAAATGGCGAAGGGTAACAAACCGGTCTTCACATTTGATGCAACTAAAACGGCTCGTTTTGGCATCCTTCCACGTTATGCAAAGGATGAACTATTAATCAAATGGTTCGAGCTTCCTAGTTCTTTTATATTCCATAATGGTGAGCCCCACTTTCTCTGCTGTCTTTTTTTTTTTTAGTTTTTCTATCTTCCTGAAATCAAAAAAGCAAAGTTCCATGGTTTATCTCCATTTTGAATTCATGGGTTAGCATTTCAGCAGCTTCGTAAGTGTTAGACAGTAAACTGATGAGATGAGTCAAAATGTGTTCTGCCAGGATGTGTCAGAAAAAGATGTATTCTTCCGGATTAAACCTAGAAGTTCTGAGGTTAATTCATTCATCATATTGCATGTGGCCGTTTATGGAAACTTGACCTGTAGATCTGGTTTCTTTTATTAAAATGTCACCACAGTTAAATACCTTTAGCTGACTTCACATTAAGCAAAGAGTGACAGCTTATGTTAACTTTTGGAGAGGGGCCATCAAGAATCAAAGTCTGCATGAGCAAGAAATGATATTTCCGGAACAAATAGTGCATGCATTTTCTTTTCTTCGGGCAATATGATAATTTTCCTGGGACTTTTTTCATGCAGCGACTATCAAGCAATAGAATCTATTAATGACACACTTTCGGGTAAAACAATTTCTCAAACAGTTGATTCTTATTGGGTGTCTACGTTATAGGACATTAGTTGTTTGAGGGCTAGCTCCAATACTTGGTTCATCCAAATAACTATAGGCTTGGTAATGGTTACATTAGCAAATAGTGCTCCAATATTGTATTATGTATGCTGAAACTTGCGTAGCAATACAGCATGACCACATCCCATTCCTGATCATTTAATCGTACAAAATTCTACTCACCTCAGTTTTTTGGTTTATTCTTGCATAAGCTGGTAGTACTTTTTTTTCCCCCCGGAAGCCGGTAGTGCTTGAAAGACATATTTCTCTGTTTAATAATTTACCTTTTTAATAGCTAGCGTGGGGAGTCTTTTACAGGGTAAAAAAGGAACAAAAAATGAAAAATTCATAAGCAAGTCCATGAGAGGTTTTTGTTTGGGCACTCCCTCTTTCTGTACTTTATAAGGAGAGTTCATAAGCTTTTTTGATTCCTGTGGAATGCTCGAGTTTCTCTTGTTTCTTCCTGACTTCTTCAGTGGAATTTTTCCAATGTCTAGCCAATTCATGGGAGGAAGGGGATGAAGTTGTTTTGATCACTTGTCGCAATGCAAATCCGGATTTAGATATGATTGGTGGGAAGATCAAAGAAAATCTTGAGAATTTCACAGTTGAATTGTAAGACTCTGAACCCAATAATAGATTGAACTTGTATAGCTGTTTAGGCTCTAATTGTTCCTGATTGGATTTTTTTTTTATCAGGTATGAGATGAGATTTAACATGAAAACTGGTCTGGCATTGCAGAAGAAGCTATCAGTATCTGCTGTAGATTTTCCAAGAGTGAACGAGAGCTACATAGGAAGGTGTGTGACAGGTGATTTTGCAATTATGATATACGAGATTTGGAGCAATATCTTGGGACATACATTGACAATCATGTTCCATGATATATGTGAAAAAGCCTTCTATAGATTGTCTACTCTTTATCTGCTTGTTTGCATCGTCTGACATTTGAGAATGCGTTTCTTATTTTCCTCACTTGTACTGTTACTTTCTTGGAAACCACTTTAATTTCATCGCTTTCTAGAGTGAGGAAAATAAGAAGTGCATTCTCAAAACAAGCAGATAGAGAGTACATAATGCGTTTGAGATTGCGTTTCTTATTTGTAGTCTGACGTTTGAACCTATTGATGTTAGAAACGTTTCTCTATCTACATACACTTGGCACTAATTATCTTGTGCAAATATAGGAAACAACAATTTGTTTACGGAGGCATGGTGGGCAGCATGATGAAGGTCTCTGGAATTGTTGGAATTATCAAATTTGATTTGCACGCTGAACCTGAGTCTGGAAATATAAAGCTTGAAGTTGGAGGAAATGTTGGAGGCATTTTTGACCTAGGACCTGGTAGAGTTGGTTCGGAGGCTGTTTTTGTCCCTCGCAAGCTTGGTATTACTTCTGAAGAAGATGATGGCTACCTGATATTCTTTGTACATGATGAGGCGAGTGGGTACGTATTCTTTTCTCATTCTATCATATACACCATAATTATACGTTTCTTTTTTAACCATTCTTCAACCAGTATTTTGTGAACAGATGTTGGAGTTCAGTTAGTGCAGTGTCTAAAAGCCCTTGAATGTAAACTGTAGATGATACTAGCTAATCCCAGATCAATTAAAAAGGAAAAAGAGTCCAATTCAATTGTCTTTCAACTTGTTGGAAACTTGGAGCAGATCCACTGTAGACTATACACATCACACATCTATGGAGGTAGCAAGCACAGATGAGTGGACTCTTGAAGAATACAAAACGAGTTCAGAAGATTGGTACGTTGAACTGTAGTGTGGATGAAACATTTCATGATCAGTGACTACTGACAAGCTCCAAGTTCGGTGCACTTTAGTTATGTTGAAGGGCCTCTGGGTATTACATAATGATAGTAGTTCAAGTAAGCTGAGTTGGAACTTTGGACCTTAATTGTTGCTATCTGGGTAACGTACGCCTTAGTAAAAATGGATCCTTCGGGTATACAGACAACTCCAGCTTGTAACCTTCATAGTTCTTCTTAGAAGCAAAGGATAAGTCTATTTTCATACCAAAGCACTGGACTGATCCTAATAAAAGGTGGATTTTGGTTATTTTTTCTTCATATCTTGCGATATAGAATGCCATCTTAAATTCAGGGAGATGTTTAAGAATGCATCCTGTATACTATTCAATACCAAGGGATAGACCTAGTAACCTACTTCAAGATAGATAATCTAATAAGTAATGCATTAGTCCCATGTGTAGAAACTGTGTTTTTCTCAGATGTGACATGGTTGTTTGGACAGGCTGCAGAGATAGCAGCAGTAGTTTTGTTAAACCTTGATTCTGGAATGCAATCACCTTGATGATCTAGATAAAATCTGAGACTATCCTGTTTCATATGTTCAGAAAATCAGAAGTGAATGTAATAGATGCGAAGACAATGTCAGCTGATCCTGTTGCAGTGGTTGAATTACCAACTAGAGTTCCTTACGGATTCCATGCCCTTTTTGTCACAGAGGTCAGTATTTTCTCTGTAGTGTTTACTCAACTGGTGAATAAGTTTCCATGTTCACCCAGGTCTAGAGTTCAATCCCTTCTCCTTCCCCTTAAAATTGCGTATTAGACTGATGTTCTTGCTTGTACACGCACAAATTAAAAAAACAGTGGATGAGTATTTGGTAAATGCTAAAGAAAAGCAGTGAATCGTTTACAAACACAATGAAACAAGTGACAAAGCTCTGAAGAAAGATATCTGAGAATATTACTTATACCATTAACACTTAGCTAACTATATACTTGCTCGTTGATGCGAATAATTGATTGCATAATAAACTCGTATGCAAAAAACTGATTTGGTTCCTCAGTTTTCCTCAAATTGGGCAGGCTTTTGCCAAGTTGATTTTTTCTCCGACCCCATCAAATGTTATGTTTTTAGATTATATGCCTGAAGTGGCTACGATAAGACCATGTGAAGTGGTTCTACCAGTAGTTTGATAGAAATGTTCTTAATCGTCTGGCACTAGTCTCAAGCACATTTGCATGTGATTTTGATGAAAAATCAACTCTTAGATTATCAACGGAGGATTGAAGGAAATTTTCTCTCCCGATACTCTAGATAGTTCTCTCGGCATTGTGCGACATCTTGCGTCAAAACTATATGCAGCCTCTTCCAATGGCATTGAGGTGGCCTCCTTTAACTATTTCTTGACATGACAATAATCTACTTCTATTAGTTAAACTACCATCTTGGAAACTTATCTATTCTACGACTGTGGTTATTTTTTTATTTGATTCTACTTTATTTTTGCTGTTTTCCACAATGTTGGTGCTTAGTAAAATTTCATTCGTTATTTTTCAAACAGGAGCAACTCCAAGAACAAGCAAAGCTCTGAACGTCTGAGTGACGCAATTATGCAAATGTTCGAAGTAGAGTTCCAAAGGCATTGGGAAACTTTTATGTATGTGAAGGGACTCTCGATTGTCGGTGGTTTACTATGCCAGTATCATATCTAGACAACATAATTTCGCTTTATCAAGACAACAAAATTATACAAAATATACGACTTGTGACAATATTACGAGGTAGCAATGCAACTCTGATTCGTTTGTTGTAATGAATGTATCATGTTGTACTTTACAGTCTCTGGCATGGCTTCCTTTTTCCTTTTTCCTATGAATTTTGATTAAAATTTGACCCCTACCCACTTCAAAATTGACTACGAGTTCATAATCTCTCTCTCTCTCTCTCTCTCTCTCTCTCTCTCTCTCTACCCCTTTCCTTTCAAACACTTATTTACTTCCCATTCTACCCTCCTCCTCCTTAACATTTATTTACTTCCCAATATACCCCCCCTAGCTATCAATCTAAACCCTAAAAATTAAAAAAAAATACCCAAACCTAAAATCATGTCATCAACGTCTTCTCTTCTTCTCACCAGCGATTGTCTCTCTTGCCGACAAAAATGGTCAGGACACAAACTCTTAAAGTATTTCCCTCCCCTTCCTCTCATACATCGTCTTCCTCTTCTTGGAGTAGTATACTATATTTACCAATCAAGTGGGTTTGCTGGGTTTGTGGCTGAAAATCAAGTGAAGGGTTGAGAAATGAAGCAGAAATTCGGA
>JAXBDA010004424.1:0-29011 GCA_036023075.1 Gaultheria prostrata | reverse complement strand
AGGATGTAAGTGCATCGGGGCATTTTCGGTCGCAGAAAGTCGAGTCGTGGTTCTTGAACAATTCTGCAGCTGCCTTTGGTGATTGTATAACCATGGTGTTTAATGATCCAAGCTTTAACCAAAGTACTGGTCCATATTTGAATCTGAGCCTGTACAGGTTTTGGTGTGGGTTTGTTCCACGATCAAACATGTTGCCAATCACTGGCCATCCAGTTGGCCCTGGTGGTCTCTGTTTGGTTGCACTGTTCGGTGCCTTGGTCCAACCGAGCAGAAGAAGAAGAAGAAGAAGAAGAAGAAGAAGAAGAAGAAGAAGAAGAAGAAGAAGAGCAATTGCTAGTGAAACACTCAACCACGTAAGTGAACACCAACTGATCTCCATTTTTGTGTGTGAGCTCGTGTTTCTGTTATGATTTTCTCTTGAAGCAATGTGTTCATGTATTCTATATATAGGAAACAATTTCTACCCATCAGTGAGTTGGGAAAAAAAAGCTTGTAAGACAGTAGAAAGATATATTATTATCTCATGCATATTGTGTTCTGAAACCAAAATCTTAACTGAAGTAGGTGGGTCTGATTAAATTAATGGGCTTTCTACCCATCAGTTTCACATGTCTCTTGACAAAACCCCTCTCTCAATAAACATATAATTTTCCTCTCTCTCTTATTTGTACTCCATTAGTCCCTTTCTCTATCTTGCTTCTTCTCATTCTTCTTAGGCAGCTCCTCGGGCATCACATCAGAGAATTGCCTTAGAACGGGCTTCACCTACTTGGGAATAGGACTGGACTGCACAAACTCATCCAGCTTCAAAGCAGCTACCTACGTTTGTTCCCCACGCTTGACACCCTTCTTGAGTTGCATAGCCGAGATGAACTTTTCGCTGTTGTGGGTAGTCATAGTAGAAATAAGGCATGGTTTGTCCCCCATGACACACATAGAATTGGAGTAAGGCATGACTGCCGTCTTCGTCCCCCTTGCTAAACGATCCTTTTCGGCATTACACTATATGAGATTTTGTGTTAATATCATATGTGCATTCATGGTTTTTTTGTTTTTTGTTTTTTAAATCATACGGTACTTTCACTCTGGACCCTCGGTTGCATTGTTGGATGGGCCTGGATGTGCCGAGAGAATGGTATCCTCTTCGTATCCAAATTCTTCTCTTTTTTATCCACCTCACTATTTTATCCACACAAAATTGATCCCTCATCTAATCGAGCAGTAAAATTGTTACCATGTCATTGGCAGGAGAACCGTGAATGCTTGGACAATTGACAAAATTAATACTACTATTTTAATACACGGGAGGCCCTAACAAATTAAAAAGCATGAAATTTTCTCACGTGTGATTCACTACTATGAAAGATCACTAATTTTAAGTAAAAATAGGAATTTTTCTCACATGATTCATTACTTTGAAATAGTACTAATTTTAAATTCCTTGCTTGCGAGGAGAGACTTCGATTCACTGGTTCTTTTCTCACATGATTCATTACTATGAAATACAGTAGTTCTAATTTTAAACGTTTATCACAGGATACCACTTTGTGGAAAAATCTACCCAAGGATAATGAATGATTTTCGTTCAAAAGCCCGAAGAGCTCTCTGATGGCAGGATAGCATATCCTAAATCGACAACTGAAGATTCCGTCGAATTGTGTTGAGCCTTCCCCTATAGGGTTGTTGAATTTTCACCAGATCAATCAGAAGCTCTGTAGTTGTATTTTCAACATTCCTAGTCTTCGAAATGAACAGCATAAAAATTGTTCTCCATCAACATGTTCTACGAATACATTATCATTCCACTTCTTTAAGTCATTCTTTAAGCAACTTAAGTTTAAGTCTTTTTTTTTTTCTTTTGTGGATATTTTCTGATATTAGAGATGTTGTGCAGACAGGCCTGAGAAACCGCAAGCCATGGATTATTGATGGTCATAAGTAGCAAACCAAATACATGCGAAGACACTAAATGGAGAAACCGAATAGCAAACAGAAACAAATAAGAGAGACCAAGATTTACGTGGTTCGGTTTACGGATGTAAACCTACTCCACATGGCAATTAAAAAACTGTGTGACAAGAACAATGCTCCGAAGAGTTACAATGGTAACAAAAAAAATAAATTCTCACAAGGAGACACTCACCAATCCCAAAATAAAAGTTATCTCCCAAAAACCCAATTGTTATCTCTCTGTAAATACAAATTTTCTCTTATCAAGTTTGACAATAGCTCCTGGTTAAAAGTCTTACCAAATCTCTAGGTCTTAACCAAGAGACAGACATAATGGAGTTCTACAAACGTGACCGGATGTCACACAGATACAGATGATTCTCACGAAACTCTGAGGCTTCAACCAGGAAGAAACGTCAAAACATATGATCTTCCAAATAGCTGAATATGGAACTCAACATGAAAGGGACAACCAGATAAAGTTACTAGTGAGAACCCACCATAAAAGGGGCAACCGAAGGACTACAGAACGGACCATTCCTTCTATATCCTCACAGTGACAAACCTTGAAATTCCTTGACTACCTCCTTAAAGCTACTAAACACCCCTGAAATCAAAAGCAATTAGAGTAGATATACAAAGCTCATGACATCACTGCATAATAGCTTCAACTTTGGAGCAGGGTTCTCTCTAGTCCATCAAACGGAGTGGAGCCTGGAGGTTCCAGTTTCGGATTTTCTGTTCGGGTCACCTACTTAATTGGTACTGTTCACTTTTTATAACTCATCAATAACATCAATTACCCTACAAATCATGTCGATTGGATTATAAAATCTAATCTCACATCAAGAAAATCTAATAAGTGATATTGGGTATATAACAAATCATGTAAACTGCTACTATTAACTTTTGCTTAAGCACTTTGAGACTGGAATGAGAGAGAAGTTGTACATAGAAGACACAGAGTATGTCCTAGAATTGCAAGCATTCCAGGAAAGATGGTCAAGTCTCATTTGGACTGATATGTTGAGGCCATCAAGCAGCATAGACATTCTATCCAACTCTTCCTCTTCCCATAAGAACATATTTCTTCTGAATTGGAAATTCCAACTAAAGAGCTCTTCTTTCCTTTGTATAACCTCTGCCAAAGATTCCTCTTTATGCATGATGATGTTTGAGATTCTAGGATACAAAGAGATTAGAGATTTACCATTCACCCACGGGTCCTTCCAAAATTGAATTGCATTGCCATTTCCAACAGAAATTCTAATGTTGTCACTGAACTTAGCAAAGCTTAAAGGGTTCCTATCTTGAATCTGCATTATGTCTTTCCAGATTGTTGACACCTTTCTATTGATCTCCATGTTGGGAATCCAAGAATTTGGGCACATTTCATACTCTGCACTTATTACTTTTCTCCAAAGAGCATGTTTCTCGGTACCAAACCTCCACCACCATTTCAATAACAAAGCTTCATTCATTTCTCTGATTCCTTTTACCCGAAGACCCCCATCCTCCTTATTTAACTTGATTTTGTCCCAACTAACCATGTGGATTTTCCTTTTTAGATCACGACTACCAAAGGAATCTTGCTTGAATGTTTTCAATGGATTTGGCAACTCCTTCAGGCATTCTAAATAAGGATAGGTAGTAAATAGGGAGACTGCTAAGGACAAACTTGATCAAGGTAAGTCTCCCCCCAAAAGATAATGCCCTGTGCTTCCAAATCGGATATTTTTATGTAATTGATCTAATTCAATCAAAATTTTCATTAAGAATTTAGGATCCTACAATATAAAAGAACTTTGAGAAAAAGTTATACAAATATACATTTGATATCCTCTTGTTCTGAACTGTAGATATCGTTGCACTTCTTGAGAAGCGCATTCACTTTAAAAATTATCATCACTTTTACATCGATGGGTATCAATACACAAAAACTAGTTAGGATGAGTTTTGGCTGCCTTTATTGGATAAAAACACGTAGTTTGAGAGTTAAGTGATTTTGCTCTCAAAACTCAAAAGTGTCCCGCACGACATCGTTTTGTATGCACAGTTTGGGTGTTGTGCACCCCTGAACAGCACCGACCCTGATCCATTAATTTTTGTTGTTATGTTAATTTTGTTTACTAAGTCGAATATTGTTCCCAAAAAATTGGATAGTATTTCTCCAGAACTTTCCATAAATCAAATCCAAGTCTTTTCCACTACTTACCCTTATCAATATAATAATACCCACTAACTTTTCAAAAATGAATCTACTTTTAAGGGTAAAATAAGAAATGTACTCACTAACTTTTCAAAACACACACTTATTAAAGGACAGCCTAAAATGGATAGTTAAACACTATAAAAGGAACGGAGGGAGTAAAAGATAACAAGTGTTGTACACAAAAATATCTATAAGATTTCCTCCTGGGAAAACCTATGGGTACACCATTTTGGTGTACACCACTTCCATGGGGACCCAAAATGGGTCCCACACAAATGATTGGAGCCGCTCAATATTCTTAAAATGCTTTTTTAAGGGCCTCTGAAAAATTAGCTCATTTTAACACCGGTAATGACTCGATCGATTCTAAGCCCAATTTACTGACAGGAAATTGGGCAAATAATCGATCGAAACCTTACCGATGTTAGAATGAGCTAATTTTTTACAGAGGCCCTTAAAAAAATATTTTAAAAATATTGAGCGGCTCCGATCATTTGTGTGAGATCCATTTTTAGGTCCCACATGGATGGTGTACATTTGGTGTACACCAAAATGGTGTCCCCCTAGCATGACTCTTTTCTCCTTTAGTCCTTACAGAACCACAGACTGGCATCGAGTGTAAGGCCAAAAGAGAATTATTTAAGGTTTCAGAATGTCACTTAGCATTAAGCATGACATCACTTTGTGGTGGAACCCACACATTCCAACCATTAGGAGAGAAGGTTTTGTTCCCCTCTTTTAAGGAGGGTGAACAAAATTGCACTCCTTTTTTAACATCCAGACCACAGCTTTAGAATTGAGATTTAGAACCACACACAGGCATCGAGTGTAACGCCAAACGAGAATAATGCAAACCGCACCATTATTTAAGGTTTCAGACTGTCACCATTGCAGTTAAAAAAAGGACTGTCACCATTGAGCCAAACAACCACAACATCTTTGTAAAAATCTAGTCAGTGCAATGGCTGTTTCACTGAGATTTATATCTCCTACCTCTGTTTACATCCCTAGTAGACTAACATCACAAGTAAAATTCGGTCGCGGCCAAGTTTCGCACACCGTTCGATGCATTGGTGTTAGCCCGAAGACAACCAATGAAAAGATTGTCAGGCGATCCGCAAACTACCAACCTCCCATTTGGGACTACGACGATGTGCAATCGCTAAATAGTAAATATGTGGTATGTCAAATTACTGTTGATAGTTTTCCTTTTACCTATTTAATGAATTTCATCGAAAGCATTGCTGGTAAATGAACTGTCATTTTCTAGGGAGATATGTATGCAAGACGGGCTGCAAAGTTGAAGGAAGATGTGAAGATAATGCTTAACAAAGTAGTGGATCCATTGAATGGACTTGAGATGATTGATGACTTGCAAAAGACTAGGAGTCTTTTACCATTTTGAGGATGAAATTAAGAGAGTCCTAGAGAGTTTATACAATAACACATTTGATAATTGGAATGAAGATGATTTGCATGCCACAGCTCTCAAGTTCAGACTTTTGAGACAACACGGTTACGATGTCCCTCAAGGCACTAGCAACATTTTCTTCAACTTGTTTTTGGATTAAGGACAGAGTTCCATTCATGAAGTCCAATGACACTTAAAAGAGAATTCCAACCGAGAAAATACAAAGATAAGAGAGACAACACTTCTAACAAAAGAAAAAACAAGGAAAATGACAATAGGATGTCTATTGTAGCCGGGGGGGGGGGGGGGGGACTTTGATTGCAGAAATATTAAGAATTTCATGGACGAGACTGCACATTTCTAGGCTTGCGTGGTGAGAATATAAGAGGAATGCTATATTTGTATGAAGCCTCGTACCTTTCCTAACAAAAGAAAATACCCAGAAAATGACAATAGGAGGCTAATGTCTATTCTAGACACGAGTCTGAAACTCTCTAACACATAATGCAACGGGGAGAGAGAGAGAGAGAGAGAGAGAGAGAGAGAGAGAGATGCTTTTAGCTTCGTATGTTAACCATAATCTTTGACCTTTGATTGCAGAGGTATTTAAAAATTTTATGGACGAGACATGGCATTTCAAGGCTTGCCTTGGCGAAGATATAAGAGGAATGCTATATTTGTACGAAGCCTCGTACCTTTCATTTAGGGGTGAAAGTATACTGGAAAAGGCTAGAGATTTTGCAACTAGAAATCTCGAACGGAACCTCAAGAGGAAGGACATTGATCAAGATGTTGCCTTATTGGTTAGTCACGCCTTGGAGCTTCCACTACATTGGAGGGTCCCCTATTCCCGTGTGGTTTCTTTTCTGTTCAGCTCACCTATATCTATTTAAGGCTTAATCAACCAGTTTACTTGTGAAGCCTTTTAAAATACTTAATCAGCTTTATGTTAAACGAATACGGGCTAGCCTTTGCGGATAGGCGGAGAAGGATGCCTAACACCTTCCCCTCATCGTACACTTGTTTCCCAAATCTAGAATCTCTGCCTGGTTTCTTGATTTTCTAAAATCAAGTGGCGACTCTTATCAAGTTCATAAGGTGTCCCTTTTGCTTACTTAAATCGAATATTGTTTTCAAATCCGAGTCTTTTTCACACCTTTTTTTAATGTTTGGCACTAAAAATGTTACGGTAGTCAGGTTTTCTGTGACATGCAGTAAAATTTGTGCCAATGAGAGGTCCTTTTATCTCACTGTCAACTTATGATTCCAAGGGTGAGTGAGTGGTTGTGACGCTGCCAATAAAATGAAATAAGTTAAACATGTTTTTAAAAATCTGATAGTACTCCTCCAGAACTTTCCATAAATATCCGAGTCTTTTTCATACCTTTTTTTTTTTTTTAATGTTTGGAACTAAAATTGTCATTTAGATTTTCCTCTCTCTTAGATATGATGTTTCACTCCTATCTTTGTAGTACCTCTTTGAGATCAATAATATTTATTCTTCGCCCGTTCAATAAAATAAAAAAAAAGTTTACTGTACAAGTAAATTATGTGCCAATAAGAGGTTACCTTAAATATCCCACCGTCGACTTAAGATCCCAGGGGTAGGTGAGTGGCTATGACTCTGCAAATAAAATGAAATAATTTAAACATGTGTTGTGTCTTTGGCTGCGTGTGTTTGGCATGGCTAATCTTGTCACTTTTGCTTTCAAGTACCACCCAATAAAAAGCCGTTTCTAAATCCAGTAAATTTTGTGCCAATAGGAGGTTACCTTATCCCACCGGCGGCTTAAGATCCCAGGAGTAGGTGAGTGGATATGACTCTGCCCATAAAATGATAAACATGTGCTGTATCTTTGGTTGCGTGTGTTTAGCATGGCTAATCTTGTCACTTTTGTTTTCAAGTAGCACCCAATAAAAAATCGTTTTTTTTTTTCTATTTAAGAGCCAAAGCCAAAATATGGCAAAGTGATGTTCCACGTGTAATCCAATATTGCCACAAGATGACGAAGTTATTTTGGGTGCCAAATTTGACAGCCACTTTGGCTTTGTCACTCATTGTGTTGGGATACAGTCAAACCAACAAACGTACAGGGAAATCACAGATCACACCAATTTTTACTATGATTCGAAGGAAGAAAAGTACAAATAACATCACCAATAACAATAATACCCTATCTAGGTTTTGGGGACTGCCTCTAAGCCCGCCCTCCTTGAGGCACTACCCCGGCCCCCCGTGACCTGACCTTACTGTGAAAGTCGAATCCCAAATCATCGGCGAAGTACGACCCAAATTCAATCAGGTTTCATAAATCCAACAAATAGGTCTATATCTCAAGATGAGTTAATCTAATAATTTGGAATTCAAATTGTGCCCAAAAGTGGCACTTAATCAATGCAGCAATGTTGCCATTTTTTTAATTTTTTCACTGTATATCATTGGCAAAGCCATTTTAGCACTAATGGGTGAACTTTCTCCAACCAAAAAGTTACCACAAATAATCCAACTTTTAGTGTCCCAACCACAGCTTTAGAATTGAGATTTAGAACCGCAGACAAGCATCGAGTGCAAGGATGGAGCCAGGGGACAAGTAGTGGCGGCCGCCACCACAAGATTTTCAAAAAATGTAATTATTATCCCCGAATTATATAGACTCGCCACCACAAGGTTTTTATGCTATTATAGTTTTTCTAAAAGTGCATGGATATTCATAATGCAATTTGTCATTTTTATTTTTCAAGTACATATTTTCGCCACTACAAAGGTAAAATCCTGGCTCCGTCCTGATCGAGTGTAAAGCCAAAAGAGAATAATGCTAAACGCACCATTATATAAGGTTTCAGACTGTCACAATTAAGCCAAACAACCACAACATCTTTGTAAAAAACTTGTTAGTGCAATGGCTGTCGCACTGATATTTACAGCTCCTACCTCTGTTTACATCCCTAGTAGACTAACATCACAAGTAAAATCCGGCCGCAGCCAAGTTTCGCACACCATTCGATGCATTGGTGTTAGCCTGAAGACAACCAATGAAAAGATTGTCAGGCGATCCGCAAACTACCAACCTCCCATTTGGGACTACGACTATGTGCAATCGCTAAATAGTACTAAATATGTGGTATGTCAAGTTATTATTGATAGTTTTCTTTTTACCCATTTATTTAATTTCATTGGAAGCATTGCTGGTAAATGAACATGTCATTTTCTAGGGAGACATGTATGCAAGACGGGCTGCGAAGTTGAAGGAAGATGTGAAGATAATGCTTAACAAAATAGTGGATCCATTGGATGGACTTGAGGTGATTGATGACTTGCAAAGACTTGGAGTGTTTTACCACTTTGAGGATGAAATCAAGAGAGTCCTAGAGAGTTTATACAATAACAAATTTGATAAGTGGAATGAAGATGGTTTGCATGCCACAGCTCTCAAGTTCAGACTTTTGAGACAACACGGTTACGATGTCCCTCAAGGTACTAGCAACATTTTTTTCAACTTGTTTTTGGATTAAGGAAATTATTCCATTCATGTAAGTCCAGTGATACTTACAGAGAATTCCAACTGAGAAAACACAAAGATAAGAGAGAACACTTCTAATGTCTATTCTAGACACGAGTCTGAAACACTCTTTAACGCATATTGCAAACCAGAGAGAGAAATGATTTTAGCTCTTCATCTTTGTCATAATCTGTAAACTTTTAATGCAGAGTATTTAACAATATTATGGACTAGACATGGCATTTCTAAGCTTGCCTTTGGCGAGGATATAAGAGGAATGCTATATTTGTATGAAGCCTCATACCTTTCAGAAAGACACCACTTCTAACAAAATAAAAAAACACGGAAAATGACAATAGAGACCAATGTCTATTCTAGACACGAGTCTGAAACTCTCTAACACTTATTGCAAAGCAGAGAGAAAGAGAGAGAGAGAGAGAGAGAGAGAGAGAGAGAGAGATGCTTTTAGCTTTGCATGTTTACCATAATTTTTGACCTTTGATTGCAGAGGTATTTAAGAATTTTATGGACCAGACAGGGCATTTCAAAGCTTGCCTTGGTGAAGATATAAAAGGAATGCTATATTTGTACGAAGCCTCGTACCTTTCATTTAGGGGTGAAAGTATACTTGAAGAGGCTAGAGATTTTGCAACTAGAAATCTTGAACGGAACCTCAAGAGGAAGGACATTGATCAAGATGTTGCCTTATTGGTGAGTCATGCCTTGGAACTTCCACTACATTGGAGGATGCCAAGGCTGGAGGCAAGGTGGTTCATCGATCTTTGTGAGCGAAGACCAAATATGAATCCAACATTGCTTCAGCTTGCTAAATTGGATTTTAACATGGTGCAGGCAACTCACCAAGAAGATCTAAAGCATATGTCAAGGTGAGACACACGCACACACACACAAACCCTCAACTCCGTCATCATAAATGAAATAGAATCATACAAACATATGCAACATCGATCAACCAGACTAAATCTATTGTGGGATTTGTGTCTTACCCCTTTTTTAGTATCATCATAAGATCTGTTAACATATTAACGTCTTTTTGGAGTTCTGCACGTTCACATGAGAGTTACTATGAAAATTGTTTTCTGATACCCACCCTTGAACTTGGGTTTCTTTCTGATGTGTTTCTTCTAAGTTATGGTTTATTTTCCAATTTAGGTGGTGGAACAGAACCGGTTTGGGGAAAAAATTGGTCTTTGCTAGGGACAGGTTGATGGAGAATTTTTTGTGGACTATTGGACTGAACTTCAAGCCTCAATTCTCAAACCTTAGGAGAAACATTACAGTTGTCAATGCTCTGATCACAACCATTGATGATGTCTATGATGTTTATGGCACACTAGATGAACTCGAAATTTTCACCGACGCCGTTGAAAGGTTGGTTGCAGTGCATGTAAACATTTGAATACAATCTATAGTTGAATGTTTATTTTTTTAAGTGTTTGAAAAAAAAATAACAAAGCGCCCGTATCGCTGCATATGCCTATTTTTTTGTATATGAATTCTAAAACTTTATGGAACTAGGGGAATAATTAGAATGTACTATGGTACTTTCAGGTGGGATGTCGGTGCAATGGAACAACTTCCAGACTATATGAAGATATGTTTCCTAGCTCTCTTAAATTCAGTTAATGAAATGGGTTATGAGACTCTTAAGGAGCAAGGTGTTCACATCATCCCTCACCTTCAGAAATCGGTACCAAACTGCTTCAAAATTTATTTCTCCCTCATATATCCTTAGTTATGTTTCAATTAAATTTTTAACTTAAGTTGTGCTACTCTGAATTATTAGTGGGAGGATTTATGTAAATGTTATTTGGAGGAGGCAAAGTGGTACAACAGCGGATACAAACCGACCTTTGAAGAATACATGACGAATGCGTGGATTTCAATTTCAGCTCCTGCAATACTAACTCATGCTTACTTTCTGTGTACAAATCCCATAACCCCGGAGGGTTCAGAATGCTCAAAGAAATATCCTAGCATTTTTCAATGGTCAGGCACTATTTTACGTCTTGCAGATGATTTGGGAACATCACCGGTGAGCATGCTACTTTGTTTTGCAAACCATCTTAGCTTGCTTTTTTCCAATGTTTCCAAATAATAAGATCCTTCGATCTTCTGTATTGTTTCAGGATGAGATGAAGAGAGGTGACAATCCGAAATCAATACAATGTTATATGCACGAAACAGGTGCATCAGAGGAAGATGCCCGCAAATACATCAAATACTTGATTGGGGAGACCTGGAAGAAGATGAATGAAGATCGATTTACAGATTCTCCCTTCTCCCAAACTCTTGTTGAAATCGCAATGAATCTTGCTAGGATGTCCCAGTGCATGTACCAATATGGAGATGGCCATGCTACACAAGGTCGTGAGACTAAAGATCGAGTCTTATCGCTGCTAATCAACCCTATTCCGCTTGAATATTAACAACAATACTATATGGGACCATGGTCCTTTTTGGGGGAGCTCCATAGCTATTTTCCTAATACATTAGCTGCAAAAGTACTCACTCTGTTTGCTAGTGGTGATGGAAGAATATGTTTGACAATTTTATTTTCTCAGAGGGTTAGAATATGTTAGTCATGTTCTCTCTAATGACGAACTGTTTAATAGGCCCGTTTCATAGGGAAAGGCTACAATACACTTCTCTTTTTGGATGTGTATCATATACACCCAAGTTTATCATTGGATGGTTAACCTCATTAAAAATGTTACGAATCAATTACTTTTTTTTTTCTTTTTTGAACTGAACGAATCAATTACTTGTTACCTGAGCAATTGGTGACCTAAGAATCATATTTGTGAAAAGTTACGATATTTTGTCTGAAAGTCACGAGACACACGAAAATATTACGAATCGTTTGTGAAAAGTAAATAGATGCACGAAAAATATTACAAATCATATTTGTGAAAAATTATGATTTTTTGTAATGTTATGACACACATAAAAATTTTGCGAATCATATTGCTGAAAAATTACGAGTTCTTAGTATAAAAGTTACGAAACACACGAAAATATTATAAATGACCGATTCTCTAGGTTATTTATTATGAGTGCTGCAATATGGACCATACAATAGATGCATAACATACAAACCTTTGTATATTGTAGCTTTCCCCAGTTTCTTTTAATGTCAAAATAAAGAAACAGAAAACAGTCACAGTGGTTAAGCTTCGAGTATTGCAACTATGTTTGTTAGGTCTGATGCTGCCAATGGAGCTATTGTTTCTTTTTAATCGCGCTGTTGAATCCTTTCGTTTCTTCGAACTTGTCAAGATGCTTTTTATACAACATCGTTAACGGGAGGGTGAATATTTATAATTGAAAAAAATAATGTTGATCGGATGGATGCCAATTAACAGATGATCGCAACACATTAATCTCGAGATTAGTCAATTCCGATCGAGCAATTTATCTTTCTTTTACAACAAAATGTGTTCGGAAACCGTGTTGATCAATACCAAGTCAATATGATTCTTTGCATGATTGATGTTCTTGTCGAATTGAAACCCGGGTACTTAAAAGTTTGATTGTGCTACATTTAAGCAATGGTCGCCAGATGTGGAGTTAGGTATCTTTCATCGTATGGGAAATACTCGCCTTTGAACGAAATTAGAGACCTACCAATTTGTCATTGTCACATTTGTTTCGCATGGCCCCCAAAAGTTGAATAGAATGAAGCAAGAGAAAAGGTAAAATTTCTGATTTCTTCATTGATAACTTTCAGTCAATCGAAGTTAGAGCATCTTGAACGGCCTAATTAAAATTGGATAACCAAAATTACCACATCATCTTTTGATTATCTATTTAGAGGTTGCTAAAGTTAGCAATGTCAAATTCTACATTAGTTTTTTTTTTGTTCATAACACAAAACAATGGACCCCTCATCATTTTTTCAAATTTGGATAGCCAAAACTTTGCCACATCACTTTTTCGACCTATTTTAAAATAATATTTTGAAAAAAAATTTAATACATTTTAAAAAAAATTCTGAATTTTTTTTTTGAGTAAATACAGTTTTAGAGAAATTAGTACATTTTGAAGGGGAAAAAACTGGTCTTTAAAAAAAAAACAATTTAAAAAATAGACTGCTTTTGTGTAAAAAATGCTTTTAAAAAAGCAATTATTTTGAAAGAAAAAAACTGTTTTTGAAAGAACTTTTTTTTTGATAAAACAGTTTTTGAAAAAAAAAAGTATTTTTTAAAATAAATTTTTAAAACATTGTTTTGAGAGAGAGAGAGAAGGGAAGAGAGAGAGAGAGAGAGAGAGAGAGAGAGAAGGGAAGAGATAGAAGGTTTTTGTCATTTTGTGTATTGGTGGATGTACTTGATTGGGTAGATGTGGGGTCCACTAAATTTGATTATTGACAAAATGTTGTTAGTTTTGGTTATCGAAATGACAAAAATTTGGTTAGTTGCTAAGGGGTTGCTATGTTTGGTTATTCCAATGTGAATATTTTTTTTTTGAACAAACATTGCTAAACTGGATACTAGGCAAAATTTGGTTAGTTGCTAAAGGGTTATTATTCCAATGTGAACATTTTTTTGAGCAAACATTGTTAACCTTAGCAACCTTTTTTATTTTGATTAGGTCATTATAGATGCTCTTAGTTTTTGGTTTCACAAGTGATACTATGAATTTGACTGATGCCTAACTATCTGGTTAATTTCAACACTAATAGGGCACTGGGCATTTGGTACAGCTTAATGCCACGGATTTTTATGCATGGTTTTTTTTGGAAGTTCGCTTACAACTTATGATGCTAAAAAACACCTAAATAAAATTGATTTTCTTCGTTTGTTATCACTTAGGGCATCTCCCACTCATCTCCAAAACTCCAAATGGAGAATGGATGAGACATATTAAGGGGATATTTTGTAATTTATCGTTCCATTTCTTTTACTTTTGTACTTTATGAGAGAATTTTGGAGGGACTCATCGTACTTTTTAGAGATTTGATCTCCAAATTTATTTTTGGGTCTTCATATTTGGAGTCAAATGGAGACCCAAAAGTAAAAAGTGGAGATCAAATATCTAAAAAGTACGATGGGTCCCTCCAAAAAGTACAAAAGTTAAATGAAATGAAATAATAAATTAAAAAATATCCCTTCAATATGTCTCATCCATTCTCCATTTTGAAGTTTTGGAGATGGGTGAGAGATGCTCTTATGAGCTGCTATATGTAGGCTCTTTAAGCCAAAGCTGCTATAGTGAAAGATCTTTTCAATGATTATTCCTTGATTTGTGCTTATCAAATCTTTCCAATAAAACCGTGACAATCTGTTCTACATCAAATCTGATTGTATCTGAAGCCTAAATTTCTGTTTTCATTATCGATAACTTGAGTCTATCTAAATGCAACCATGTATTTTTTGTTTTATTAAAAAAAAAATTAGTTTTGACAATAATTTTTTACTCTTTAAATTCGTCTCGTCGAGAGGATCTAATAAACCACAAATATTTGATGCAAAATTAACATTTGCGAAAAAAAATTAAAATAAAAACAAAATGAATAAACTAAAAAACTGGTTTAAATTTTTTTGCCGAGGATCTTAATAAGAAGGAAATAAAAAACCATTAACAAAAATCTAATACTACTAAGAACCTCCAGAGTTCCAGACTAGATAACGAACTAGCTAGTACTACTAGTTTTCAAAGACTTTTTTTCTTTAGGTGATCTATTATAGCTAGACAACACTCCAGCTTCATCAAATTGCTATACGCCAAGGATATTCTCTCCACCTTCATCTTCCTTTTTTGCATCTCCATCTCCATCTCCCACACAGGGTACATATTCTCCCTGACCAGCCCCTCGTCGTCCTCCAAAATGTTGACGAGGACGGTGTCGGTGGTGGGGGGAGGGTTGTGATTCTCCCGAACATAGCTGAGCAATGAAGCCGGAAAGGCAAAGGGCGAGGGCTGTTCGGACCTTTCTTTGAGCCGGGAGTGATCCAACCAGTCGTCGTCGTCGTCCATCGCATCATCATCAGTGTCGTCGTCCGCGTTCTCAGAATCCTCCTTCTCGTTGCTGTTCTCAGAATCGGACTCATCATCAGTGTCGTCGGAGGACTCGTCCACGTTCTCAGAATCCGACTCATGCGGTCTTGGCTTGACGCGTGGGTGCTTGATTTTGTCATCATCAGGAAGGGTAGTATCAGCGTGAGTCTCTTTCACTCCGTCCAGCTTGTCTTCGCCTGACTCTCTCCTCTTATTTGCTCCTTCCAACTCTGACTTATTAGCCTCGCCGCTGACGTCCAACCCCTCCTCCTCGTGTTGTTTCTCCATCTTCAATTCTGTGTGTGTGGTTTGAGAGTGAATGTTTGGCGCAATTGTGCCCTAGTTGTGGTGTGGGCGTGAGGTTAATGTTCTGTTTGGAAAATAAGGAAATGAAGAGAAAGTTTAAATCTTTGTTTTGTTGAAGAGAAAATAGGAGAGAAAATATTTAAATAAAGTTTTAGGAATAGTAAAATTTCCCCCCTCATTTTCCTTCTAAATCATTTTCTCTTCTTTTCCTTCACTTTCTATAAATTCCAAACAGAGCATAAAATATGCGGGGTGATTTCCACGTATCAATTCAAATCTAAATCTAAATCCGAATCCGAATCTAATTCAAATCCGAATCCAAATCCAAATCTTCCCGTTGAGATTTTTTTTCCCCATTAAACCAATTGTGCCATTACGTAAGATACGAAAGATAAAAATAATTTTGTCACTAATTTATCTTAGAGTATCATTAGTGGTATATTCAAAAACAAAAATACTCGAAGATGAGTATTTTGATACACAAAAGAGGCTCACAATGGCATTTGGATAAATACTCAAAGTTAACAACATTTTTTACAAATACTCAACTTTTGGCATTTGGATACTCAAAGTTAACAACATTTCTCAATAACCAAAACTCAATAATCAAATTTTGGGGATCACGCCATATCAAAAGTAACAACATTCTTTCTCCATTTTTCAAATACTTAATTCAAAACTCAAATTTTTGCACTCTCTCAAAAAATTAAAATTATCAATTTTTAATCTTTACCAAAATATGTTCAAGATTGATCTCATTTTAAAGGTATTGTGAATATCTTTTAAATGGTGCTAATATTATAAAAATATATATGTACAAATTTAAAGTTGTGCCCATTTTATGAGTAAAAATAGAGTGAGTAGTACTTTTTTTTATTATGGACACAAATGAACCATTGTAGAATGGTTGATACTCAAACTTATAAACCCATTAAATGAATACTCAAAATGTGATACGACAATATTTGAGTATCCATATTTGAGTATACCACTAGTGATGCTCTTATGATGCTTAAAAACGCCTAAATAAAATTGATTTTCTTCGTTTGTTATCACTTACGAGCTGCTATATATAGGCTCTTATAGGCCAAAGCTGCTATAGTGAAAGATCTTTTCAATGATTCTTCCTTGATATATTTGTGCTTGTCAAATCTTTCCAATAAAACCGTGACAATCTGTTCTACATCAAATCTGATTGTATCTGAAACCTAAATTTCTGTTTTCATTATCGATAACTTGAGTCTATCTAAATGCCTTAATTTCTAGTTTGACAAGTTATAATTCGAGTCTAACTGATGCCTAACCTTAACCTGTTGGTTTCAACACTAATATGGGATTGGCATTTGGTATAGCTTATTAGGGCTGCCATGGATTTTATGTTTCTTTTGGAGGTTTGTTTAAAGAAATTATGAGGCTGAAAAAAAGCCTAAATAAGCTTAATTAAACAAAACTGATTATCTTCGGTTGTTATCAGTTATCACTTACAAGTTTGATTTTTTTTTTATTTATTGTAGATTTTTTTGCTAATTTACTCAAAAGACTTAATGAGTTCTAAACATGTTTGACTTAGGCTCTTATAAGCTTGAATAAGATTTTAAACTGTTCAGTTAAATAGGCCGTAGAGTAGCTTATTACCGCGTGAATGTTTAAATTGTTCTCAGTGGTTGTACGTAGGTTCTTTGATCTGAAGGAGTTTCTTTTTCCATCTATAATTGGACCAGCTCTAAAAGAAAGGAAAAGTCAACATTAGAGCCCGCATAAAATAAACCTCATTTATTGGAGTCAAATGAGCTGCAAAAACAAAATAAGTGATTTTGCAATTGCTAGTAAACAAACGGAGCCTATCTTTAAACTGAAATAGGTATGCTTCTTTATTTGCTTTCCCATTACCAACTTTGCAATTGGAAAAAACTGTATATATAAGGGGTAGTGTGTCACTCACTATGCCAAACAATCACAACTTTGATTTTGATAGGAACTTCTAATCAGTGCAGATGGCAATGGCTCTTGCTTGTAGTTCCTACCACTCTTTACACTTCCACTAGGCTATCTTCTAAAGTTAGTGTCTCACAAGTACACTCACCTACTAGCCGAGTTCCCCAAACCGTCCAATGCATTTGTGTAAGCCCGAAGACTTGTGTTGAAAAGATTGTTAGACGATCTGTGAACTACCAACCTTCCATTTGGGACTATGACTATGTGCAATCACTAAATAGTAAATATGTGGTATGTCAAGTTAATTATTATTGATATTGTTCTTTTTACCTATTTATTTGTTTTCATTGGAAGCATCAGTTGCAAATGACTGTATGGTTTGTAGGGAGACAAGTATGCAAGATGGGCGGTGAAATTGAAGGAAGTTGCTAAGATAAATGCTTGACGAAGACTTGGAGTGTGTCAAGCATTATCTTTGTCAAGGGATCCATTACTTGACAAAGATAATTAATAATAAGTTGACATACCACATATTTGCTATTTAGCGATTGCACATAGTCATAG
Source organism: Gaultheria prostrata (assembly GCA_036023075.1). Lineage (NCBI taxonomy): Eukaryota > Viridiplantae > Streptophyta > Magnoliopsida > Ericales > Ericaceae > Gaultheria > Gaultheria prostrata. The sequence continues at coordinate 11,112 of JAXBDA010004424.1, read as the reverse complement.
TCCCAAATGGAAGGTTGGTAGTTCACAGATCGTCTGACAATCTTTTCAACACAAATCTTCGGGCTTACACAAATGCATTGGACGGTTTGGGAAACTCGGCTAGTAGGGGAGTGTACTTGTGAGACACTAATTTTAGAAGGTGGTAGTGGAAGTTTTTACCACTTTGAGGATGAAATATTAGTACTACTTTGAGGATGAAACACTAGCACTATTTTCTTTATGTATTAAATATTAAAGAAAATATGTATTTTTGTATTTTGACATGAACCTTATAGTTATTGATTTGCCTAGTAAATAGTACTAGTATTATTGTATATGACTTTGTGGTACCAATACTACATAAATACTAATTTTAGTGTGGATTCGAACCTCAACACACTAAAAAATGATGACGAGAGGGGGCCAAGATTAGAACCTACATAAAACGTTCTCAACAAAAACACTTCGCGTCCCCCCCCCGCCCCACGACCTCCCACTCGCCGCCCCCCCCCACCCCGCCCTCTCTCTCTCTCCCCCCCCTCTATCTCTAAACCAAATCTGCCACCGCCTAGGGGGAGGTGCCGCCTCCACCCCTCGGGCTCTTTCTCTCTTCCCTCTGCTGCTTCTCTCTCACCAGCGCTGCGCCTGCCTCCCCTTCAGTTCTCCTTCTCTTCAAGTGGCTATAGTTTTGGCGGGCATTGACTGGGTTGTTTAGTTGGTGCGATGGCGGCTGGCTGCTTGGGTTGTTTTGTTTTTTGCAGGGCACCGGAGATGTTGGTGGTTGGCGGCAGATGAATGGTGGCCTCAATCGGGTGGGTCGTTGGTGGCGGCGTTGGTTGTGTGGTTCCCTTTTTTTCTTTTTTGGGCTTGGCCCATTTTCTTTATGGATTGTCATGTATTATCTAGGTTTCAAACTCATTGGATGTTAAGGCTTTGGCCTTGATTTTCTCGATTGGTTTCTTGCCAATTATTGGGGTGGGTCTTGTTTCCCTTTAATCTTTGTACCATTTCAAAGATTATTTTATTTTTTGCTCTTAAAAAATAAGATTAGAACCTACATGATTCATGTGGAATATTAGAGCAGATTTGATAAATTCATGACTATTATATACTATAATAATACTTTCTTTGACTTGGAGGCCATACTTTAGGACCAGGGTTAAGTGACCCCTCTGAAATTGCACCGAATCCGCCCGTGCACTCACCTATTGTACCGAGAAATAAACTGAACTCCTCTCTTTTTGAAAAATACTGACTGCCATCACAAGAGTAGACAATGTGTATAATGTATACGTTGAAAGTGGAAAAATAATCATAAAGATGGGCAAGGGTTTAAACTCATCATATTTTAATGGGCAAGGGTTTAAACTCATCAATTTTGACCGGAGTATTATTTTTAAGTGGGACAATATTTTTGGTTCAACAAAAAATGTTATTCAGGATCAAATATTGGGGACAGAGAGATGAAGGGGGTGTTCCACTATGGTTACTTATTGGGTTTTCACGATTTTTTATGTGATTTATTATGAGAGAGTGGCTGTCTCGACTTTCGTAACAAGTTTGCTTTTTGTTTTTTTAGTTAGTGGAATGGGGTCAGTGGAACTAAACTTAAGTGAGGTTTTTGATTTGGTGTGATGTGACATACCTCGTAAGACAAAATAAATCAGTTTTGAATTTTAGTTCTTTAATAGCAAGTCCTCTCATAGCAACAATGCTACAACAATATTCGTACTCAAAAGTGTGTGATTATCTAGTCTTTGTGAGTATGAGCGTGTAATTGGATATGAAAGAGCATCTCCATTGTCTTTATATCTCTATTCTAGACATGAGATATGATTTGAGGAGAGATTTTATATTTTACTCTCTCTTTTCTTCAACCTTTTGTAATTTATGAAGGGACTATAGTCATTTTTAGAGATTTATAGACCAAATTCACTTTTGTGTTTCCAAATATGAAGACCCACATCTCCGTTTTGGTTTCTAAATTTCTAAAAAGACGATGAATCCCTCTAAAAAGTATAAAAAAATTAAAGAAAAGAGAGGATAAATTTTAAATATATGACTTCCAGTCTCCAAAATTGAGATATAGAGATGCATTGAAGATGCTCTAAAAGTGGGACATGAGGTTCCCGTAGTGAGCTAAATCACTACAGTCCCGTAGTGACCTCAATTGTGGACCTTCTGAAATTTTCATTTTGGATCGGAACCGTTTGTAATTTTAGAAATGTTGAGCACATTATGCATGCAAAAAATTAATATCATTGAAGATTGGTAAACACACAATTGAGACAAATTTGTCTTACAATGTATTCTCCAAATAATATTAGCCATCCATATAAATGGTATCTGAACATAGTTACCAATATCCAATTAATTTGACTTTTTACATCAATGATCTACTTAACATTCCCGACAAATTATACGATTCTAATCCCAAATATTGATTTGAGAGAACCCATAATTGAGGTCACTATGGGTACCCCAAATCCCTAAAAATGGGTATAGTTCTAGTAACATTTTATACCCTCGTTCCCACTACCAAGTGTACACGTATACACGTTCGTCTGGTTACTAGATCTCAGCCGCACATCAGAAAGTCTGTTTCCCTTTCACAGACACCATAAATATCATTTACCCCCCCAAAAAAAAACACCATAAATATCTGTTGAGAGAGAGAGAGAAGGCGCGCTGGATTTGCTAATTTCAGCCGGTTTTGAATTTTAGGGCTTTTGGCTCCATTTTTTTCGCTTCTATACTTTTCGAAATTGCTCCTCAGTTTCGTCTCAATCAAATCTCCCTCTCGAGCTCTCCCTCCATTTGTTTTCTTTCGCTTCACTATTCACTCAGCGATCAAATTCTAGGGTTTTGATGATTGAAAAAAAAAAAATTCTAGGGTTTTCAATTGATGATTTCTGATTCTTTTCCCCGACTTTTAATTGTTTCCAATAATTGTTAGAGTTTGATTTTTCGCAAGAAAACATGCGTAGAGCAGTAGTGAAAGGCGAACCAAGCAGTAGTAATCATCATTACAGCAGGAGGAGGAAGAACACAACAGATGGTGGAGGTGTTGAATCAGATGCCAACAACAGTTCTGGACCTGAGACGGTGTTTGAGCGCAGAGCTCTTCGATCTCGATATCTTGCCGTCAAGAATCTCATTAGCGGTAATTTTCTCAACTCCAAAAATAAACCTTTTAGACCATATTCTGCCCTTTGTTAAATTCAAGTGAGAATTTGACTTTTGTACTCGGGGTTCTTTCCTAAACACTTTCTATTGTCTTTTCTGAATTTGCGTTAAATTCGCGTAAAATATTTTGAATTAATCTTATAAATATGAAGTTATTACCAAAACGGAAAAGAAGTTCAGTAAGGACAAAGAAAGATGGAAAATTGCAGTTTTATTGTCTTTTATGATTTTTTTTTTTTCCAATTTCATTTGACTGTTTATACTTCTCTATTTCTCTACCCAAGACAAATGATTCATCCTAATTTTTTAATGAAACGTTGAAGTTGTTTACTAAAACTAAAAAATACGGATTGCCTTTAAGAATAATTAATGTAGAGGAAAAACCTCCTTAGTTTTCAGTAAAACCTCATTTTGATATGAAGTAATTCAATGGGCAAAGTCAAATGTGAACAAAATTTTGAGTTGAAGTTTTGTGAATGGAGTCTGCCTTGATTTGGGCATGAATTAGAAAAATCAAAATTTGATTAAAGATTTGAGTCAGCCTTGATTTGGGTATGAGTTAGAGTAAAACAAAACGTGGTATATGTTTCTGTGAAGAATTGGAGAGAACATGAAGGGGTTTCACTCAGTTTTTGGATTTGAAATTGGTAAGACCGTAAGAGTTGGAGATACTAATAAAATTGAGATTAGGAGTTACATGGTTAATCAGTTTGCTGTATGTTTGATTTTGCAGAGAAGAGAGAAGATATATCAAGAGTTGATTCTGATAAGTTCGATTCTATAATTAATGAAGTGGAGAGCTTGCATCAGCTAGGTATTCTTGAAATTGCATTGAGCTTTTGATAAAATATTGCATTGTTGTGTAGATATTCATGTGTCTGTATCTACTTATCTTCGTAAATTTTCAGTCAATCAGAGGTGTTAGCGAGAAAGGAGGAATTAATTTTGCTATACATATTCTTTGGTAACACAAGCTGAAATTCAACTAAACTAGTGGATAGGTAGTTCCATCATATGTTTCCTTATCCTGCATTTTACAGCCAAGCCGAGCATTAGCTGAAAACTACCTTGATATTTTTGCAAATATCAATTTTCAGTAATAGTGTGGATACAGCCTCATACAGGTATGTCGAATAAGTAATTCAATTATTGCAAATATCAATTTTCAGTAATAGTGTGGATACAGCCTCATACAGGTATGTCGAATAAGTAATTCAATTATAGGAGTGAATTCTTTATAGAATTTGAAAAATCAGAGGACAAGTCTAGGGCAATGAAATCTGTCTCTGTTTGTGGTTACAAGTGTTAGGTCAGTTCGATGAGTCGAAGTTTGGTTACTGAGAGGGGAAGACTGAATGCAGGGTTGATTGCTTCTGCTAAACTAATATCAGTAGTTGAGTTTTTTGCCCTGTTTGATTCGTTATTTTGCAAAACTCAATAACGCCAGCGTTAGATGAATTTTCTTTTCATATGTTGGTGAAAGTTCAGAAATTGTTTTTTGGTATCACTCGGAACTCAGAAGATTGATTTGATCTTCCCTTACAATACAATGGGGAATTTTTGATGTTTTGTGGAGTGATTCTAAGTTGGATGTCCTTATTTAGTAGTTTATGGATTAGTATGATTTGGAGTAATTTTTGCATTTTTATTTGGTTCAGTACAAAAACCTAGGGAGCAAGTTGCAGATGCTGAGGCTCTGTTGGACATTACAACCACGTTGGTGTCCTCTGTTAAATCACATGGCAACGAAGGAATAACCCCATCAGATTTGGTTAACTCTCTTCTTAGAGATTTCGGGCGCCAAGGTGGGGCAAGTACCAGCACAGAGGATGGTAGCAACTCTGTATCATGGAAGGATATTGGTATAGCAGTTTCTCATGTTTTCCGGAGGGCTCCCGGATGCACCACCATGTATGTATATATTGGCATCCTCTTGTTTTCCTTTGATCGTAATTTTTAACTTTAAGCTTGCATCACTGTGTTGGTCTACGTTTGCTTTACAGGCTTGGACCTATGAATACTGAACCCAAGCAAAGGAAGGCTATTGTTCAAAGAAAACGTGTGAGACCAACCGAGAAAGCTCGGCCTGAAGAGGTTAGTGATTTCCATCCCAGATTCCTATCTTCCATTTTTTCCTTTATGAGAAGAGGAAATATTTTGTACAGGCATGGCTTTAAAAATGATCTGTTGTTGTCATTGTCCGAATTAGTAAGAAGGTGAGTTGGATAAAAAGGACATGCTACTTCTGTACAACTAAGAAAACATTGCGCCTTCTAGTGGTTGCTCTGTGGGTGATGAGTTCTGGAAAGCTGATAATTGAAATTTTGCTGTAGATTAAAGAAAATGCAAGACCAGGTTTATCCATGAATGTGTGATGAGTCACTAGATGAATACTTGATGAAATCTATATCTGTGGTTGTCCTTTTTATTCATTCGGAAATATGGATTGTTACTTTGTGCTTCCATAACAAATATCCTGGTAGTCCAGAATTTTTATCTGTGTAGAAATTGTTGTTTGTGCAATTAGTTTCAATCAATTGTGTCTGTATGTGATGTGTTCAGAGTTGTTTGGTGACAGGAGTTTTATAACAATGTTATGCTTCTAGTATGTGTGTTTATGGGAGATCATGATTTTGTTGTGGTAGATTGTCACAGTGAGATAGCATGAAACACCAACAAGGTTGCCGGCCTCATGGCTGACATGGGAACCAGGAAACAACTGTGGACCTCTTGTTGAGAAGAGATGGTCTTTCTTTTGTAAAGTTTATTGTTTTTCAGTTGCATGTACTAGTTGTGTTGACAACTAATTACTGAGTTGTGATACAGAAGGTGGCTTGTTGTTTATCTGTTACTGTTAAGTGTTGACCTTTCCCTATTAACCTATTCTTCTAATATTGGTCATGAACATAAATTTCCTTCCTGCAGCTTGAGGATACTGTTACAGAGGAGAGAACGGACACAGACAAGAATATGGGAACCATGTTTGATATTTTGAGGAAGAATAGAAGGGCCAGGCTTGAAAATCTAGTATTGAACAGAAACTCCTTTGCCCAGACGGTGGAAAATTTGTTTGCTCTATCCTTTCTAGTGAAAGATGGGCGGGCTGAAATAACAGTGAATGAGAAAGGATGGCATACAGTCTGTAAGATTCTTTGTGAACTAGTGACATCTAGATTTCATAATTCATTCGTCCCTACTGCTTCTGTGTCAGTTTGACTGATACACGTGGATTCATTTTTGTCAGCTCCGAGGAATGCTCCTGCTGCCAATGCTGTTACCTCTGGCCAGGTTTCTTACAGCCACTTTGTTTTCCGATTCGATTTCAGGGATTGGAAGGTATTTGAGCTTTAATGCAAGTGTTAATATTCAAGTTTATTCCAAGTACCGAACAGAAATAAGTCACGGCACGGATATGATAGCGACATGTTGTCATGCATACTTCCATAAATCATTAATGTTATAAATCATTCATGGAAGTGTACCAACAAGCAAATAAGTGTTACTTCATTCACATGTCTATTTACTATGTTAATCACTATCTATAACACAGAATTTGACACCCCCGATACATTCCTCCCGTGCCCGTATAGTGTCCTAGTTTCTTAGCCTTTGCGGAGTCGGTTCTAGAGGATACCAGAGTGTCCAGATGAACAAAGCTGAAAAAGCCAAGATATTTCTGGTCTTAGTGTCAAACACGTGTCCAGAAATTGTCGTGGTCCGCCAAGTGCCGTACAGGACGTCCAGAAGTCTCTGTTCATTGTTGTTAATTCGATGAAATCTTATGGCGGCTAGGATTTGGAATCAAGTTCAGTGGATCTGCAAGCATTGAATACTTAAACTCCCAATCACGGATCTCCTAGTTTTCAAGTAGTGGCCAACTCTCAATCTTCTTACCTGCAGTGCATGGTAAGATGAAACAAAAACCCATTGTTTATATGCTATGTATAATGCATGTTACCTTCTTCCTTAGTTAAAAGGTATTGCGATAGTTATAATTTGCCAACATTTCTTATTGGGATGAGTTTTGTAAAAGAGAATGCGAAAAGAGAAGTTTAAGTAACTGGGAGTCATAAGAACGTTTAAAATATTAGTCGATGAACTGCTTGATTAGGCTTTCACAAGCATTATAAAGGAGGGGATACATTGGAAATTAAACTTTAGAAGACAAATGAACACCATGACACAGCTCTGGTTTAATTATCAGAATAAGTACATTGAAGATACACATAAGAGTTACTCTTATTTATGATTGATACTTGTCTGTTATGTATGTAGATTCTCTTCTAAATTTGTTACTAATTGACTTCACAGTTGATGCTCGATTCTGTTGTGGTTGGAGATGAGCTGATGCCTCACAGGAATCCAGAGGACGTAATAAATGATTCACAAACAGATAAAACGCCTGAAGAAACTCAAGCAATCGGAACCACAACTCCAATCAGAAAATTGTCAAGGAACCGTGGTTTAGTTTTGCAGGAACAGTCGGTTGTGGCAGACTCTCCTGAAAGCGACGATTCTGCAGCAAGATCTGCTGCCATTCGAAAGGGAAAGCGTAAGCTTATATGACGTGTGGGTAGATGTGAAGCTTTCATGCGTTCTATCAACTTGTGTAGCAGACATTTAGGGAGATTTTGGTTAATTATGTCAATGTCATATTTCTAGCCCCTTTGTTGATGGAGAGATGCCCACTAGTCTATTAGTTTTAGGAAGTTTATGAGTATATGTTTTGGCCAATTCTATTTGCACTACAATCTTTGATTCCACGTGTCTAGGAGTAATTGATTTGTCATGGCTCTTCCTTTGGCTACAAAATTACTCCCTGCATCCCAATTTAAATGTCTCCTACGGGAGACCGTGAAAGTTTGACCTTAAAATAAATTACTTTTGAAATTTTTTTTGCAATGTTCAAAAGATCTCAGTGAGTATTTTTGAATGGTGTAAAAAGATTTGCAAAAAAAAATGTCTAGAAATATATATTTTTTTAAAGTCAAAATGGCACAACTTTACGTAAGAGACATAAATGAGACAGGGAGTAAAAGATTTTACTAAATGTCTGTTCGTAAAATCTGGTAAATAATCTGAGGAGCAGAAACAAACTGTACGTAATAATGCATGCACGTAAAATAGAATTTTCACTTCTGCACCTTTTTGACACATTTCGATTTATTTTTTACATACTTTTGTGTTAAACGCAATTTTGAACTTGTGCATTTGTCATTTGCATATTCTCACTTTTTAAATTCTTTTTGGCTATGTCCTTCACAAATTCTTGATCAAAACAGTCTACGAGAACTCAAATGAAAATATTCCTAAGATGTACTTGCAACATTAGTGCTAAAATGCACAAACTAGAGAGAATAAAAAGAAGAGCATGTAACTAAGGCCAAAAAGTCCTAAATGGTGGTGCCTCAAGAGACTACCCCACATTCCTGATAGATCCACGATAGAATTGGGATCATATAATGCGGTGCTGCACAACGGTTCGGATTTATCTCGGCACTTGTACGATTTGATCCATCCATTGTCGAGATGTATCCGAGCCGTTGATTACCGAGCTGTAATTAATGGGCATTGTACAACAGGATCTCCGGAACCCCATGGACGGAATTGGAGCATGTTTCACAAAATTGATTTACTCTCAAAATTGTCTTATTGCACTTTACGAGACAAATTATTCTCTCACAATACATCAACTCAAAAAACTAACTTAAACCAATTCCTTACTTAAGTCAGTTTTGGGAACAACCCTGAGTATATTAAAATCATGTGAATGTATGGCGGTAAGACGGTAAGTAAGGTTGTAAATGAACTGAGACGTCCGTGAACTATTCGAGACTCATTTTGGGTACTAAATGAGCTGAACCTGAACCATAATTTTAGGCTCGTTTAATAAACGAGCTGAACCTCAACTTGACAATATTCGGTTCGATTAGGCTCGCAAACTTGGAATATATATGTATATCTCATAAGAATTTCACATATAACCTTGAATATTTATAAACTTTCAAATATACATAACAAAATTTTATTACTTGTACATGTATGGACTTATAAAGTATTATAAATTTAAATTTTAATATGTTTTTATAATTTTATACATGTATGTACAAAATAAAAAATTTATTTGAAGTTTTAGAATTGTATAAGAGCATAAATATCTAACACTTTTTACTCGTTAAGGCTCGTGAACTAGTTCGAGTTCGACTCAAACCTAGGCAAGCTCGGCTCGATTTCGGCTCGTCAAATTTCATTGAGTTCGAGCTCGGCTCGAGTTCGTTTAAAAACTTAATGAACGAACCTAAATATTCTAAAGCTCAGTATAGCCCTAGCGGTAAACATCTCTGAGGTGACACAAAGAGCACTCAATCCTCCATGAGCCTTGGTACAATACACGAAAAAAAAGAAAAAAACATGAAAAGGCGTCCGCACGGATGAGATCCACCCGATACACTATTCAAACAGTGTACTGGATGGATCTCATCCGTCAAATGTCTTTTCATGTTTCAAACACTTTCTCATGCTCCATAAGCACTCCCAAACCATAGTGTTATTAACTGGAAACGCAAAAATAAGAACTCAGAGTAAAGACCATAGCAAAAGCATTAATAAAGTGTTACAGAATGCAACAGGTTTTAGTTGACTGAAATAAAGAAGTAGAAAAACCAGTAATCAATTGGTAATCCAGAAGGCTCGTTGTTACTTGCTTAGCAAACATGACTTTCCTAATAAAATTAACTTTTGCAAATTCACATGAGCAGGAACAGCTAAACTCTGTAGTACGTGTACTGCTACTAATCTAGGCTTAGGAATTAAGATTAGCCAGTACTGCTACTACGTTCAATCGGACGGGCCGGGTAATCCACACTGCAGGTGGCTTTATTTTTTCAAAGTTTGTTGAGCAGAGAGGCTCAAATCTAGAGTCGTGTAGACTGAAGATACCCATGTCATGGCCTGATCGTATGTGAATCGGGTGAACTCCAACATAATCGTCCGTGTAGTAAATTCGATCTCCTTTGTAGCCCATTAGATCCGATTTCGACAGCCAAAAAGACTGATTCAAGACTGGCCAAAATACTTTTAGATGGCCGAGATGCGGGCTTGGACACCACGTGACACGTGTGCAGTATCCTATTTGCACCCAAAATGTTCTCACAGTTGAGAAATACTTAAGAAAAAATTAATATTTATGCCGGATTTTAATCGGAGCTTTGCCGACAGTTTTGAAATGAAGATTGAGCTTCGCTGGATCTTTCAATTTGATGTCGGAGTTTCGTCCGCTCTTTTGATTTAAGGCAGAAGCTTCGTCGGAGCTGCTGGAGGGTTGCCGGACCTTCGCCAGAACTTCTGGAAGGTCGTCGGACCTTTGCTGGAGTTGATTCTATCATCTCACTTATTTATATATATGCCATCGGTAATTTATAAAAAAAATTGGGGTGAAAATGGGTTTTTCCATGGAGATCAACCTATCCAAACTGGGAATTTGGACAATTTTGTACTAAAATTTCAGTTAAAAAAAAGTGAGAACTGAAGATGCTCTAAGAGCCTCCACAACAACACATGGAGCACTCGATGCTCCTTACGGACTGAATGAGCATTCCCAAACATAGGGGTTATAAAGTAAAATTGTGAAAAATAAGAACACAATTACAGACCATAGGAAAAGCATAAAATTAAGTGTTAAAACATGCAGGTTTAGTTGACCGGCCATGAAGTATGTGGCAAAGCATGAAGCCATGGAAATTAAACTTTACTAGAAGACAGATGAACATCATGACACAGCTCTGGTTTAATTATCAGAATAAGTACATTGAAGATACACATAAGAGCATCTCCACTCCTACACCAAATTTTTACTCAAATTTGAGTAAAAATTTGGTCAAAAACTTGATTTGATATCACCTCTTCCAATGGAAAACCACTCTTTTACCAAATTCTAGTTAAAATTTT
>JAXBDA010004423.1:0-29012 GCA_036023075.1 Gaultheria prostrata | reverse complement strand
GTCGACTACGTACTGCGCGCCCGGCCCTACTCGTGGCCTCTCTAGCTCGGCTCCCCTGTAGGGCATATCCACGTTGTATGGCCGAGCTAGGGCACCTAAGAGGGAGTACGGGTTTTACCCTCTCCATAAAATGAAACGATTCTCGCATACATTAGATGAATCTCATATTATTCTAACGTAATAATGTGTTAAGTTAGTTGTACAATTATAGGCGTTAATATATCATCCATGACGTCTGTAACTCAAATATAGAGTACATCCAATCCCCGTAAAGATAAAAACATGTGTCGATGGGGCCCAAGAGGTACCCGACATCTTTATCTTATTTTCTTACTGTTCACTCTTTTCTAGATAAGAATCATCATATAAAAACTTGTAATGACTTTGGTAAATAGAACTTTCTTTGCAGCAGTTTCATTTTTTCTTCTTATATTTTCTTCCAAATATATTTGATTTGAAAGAGACCATGGGGCCATTACTGTACAAAAAGATGATTTGGCACGCAAGTTAAGCAATTAGGACTTATAGGGTTATGTTTCTAGACCCCACGGCAATGATCTTATCATAAGTTTAATTTTTTTACGTGCTCTTTTTTTCTTGGACACTGCTAGGGGTATAGAAATTTGTTGCACAGAAAATGCACAAATCTGTCCGTGGACTCACAAGTGGGTCTCATACGAAAAATCCGAACCGTTTTTGAATGAAAGTAGTAAGTTTTAGATCAACCACTTACGGACGTCGGATTGAGGTGATTTCTCGCGGGGCCCCTTGAAAAATTATTCTAAGATGAATCAACGGTTCGGATTTTTCGTGTGGGACCCACTAGTGGGTCCACGGACAGATCTGTGCATTTTCTGTGCAACAAATTTCTGTACCTCTAGGTTTATCCTTTTTTCTTTTTCTAGCAAATTTTTGTTTTTTCGTGAATGCTTTTGAATTGTATTGGTTTTGTTATTTACTTATAGTCATTGGGGTTTGGTTCACTCCGAAAACGGGGTCCTTGTATATATATAGTGTCTAAAAGGCACTACTTCTTATAGTGTTCAATCTGAGCAGTCCAAAAATATTTTTAATAGTTCATATTTCAAATGTTATCCTACATTACTTGTAAAATAATACACATTACTTGAAAAATAATATAGACCATTAATTATCGAACGAATAACTCAGATTAGATACTTCATGGAGTAATGCCCAAAGGCACCGGAGGGATCCGGTTTCGTTAACTTCAACATTCAAATTGAAAAGTAATACTGCCTGACTAGATGTTACTATTTTAACTATTTTGACCCTCCTAGTTATATTTATTAGTCATCTATATTTGTTATTTGATAGGAGTAATTATTTTCCCTTCTGTGTTTATATGTTGTTCGAGCTCGTTGTCCAAGATTTGGATAAAATGAAAGTCAGAAGAAGTTTTGGAGTTAAAAGTGCAAATTGCCTTAGAGTACGTTGGACATTTATTTCTTGCCTCAAAAGTCCGACAGTCTTTGCAATGGCGGATTCAGAATTCCATCTAGATAGATCACTTTCCAAGCATAAGTTCAGGAAAAAATTCACAATCCAGTATAATGAGAAGAAAAAATACTTAAACATTCTTCATTAAGCATAATAGTTCGAACTTAATTAAGACATTCTAAAAGATTTCAAACATTACCGCACAACATTATTGATTCCTTCCTAATTTTTTTTTTTATAATTGGCCTCGATAGGTTTTCATATATCGAAAGTTTTGCATGATTGTATCGTTGTCAATGTCATTAAACACATCTCTTTCTATATACACCACCAAACAATCGTTCAACCACAGATCATTCATTTGGTTACTCAGTCGATTCTTCACAATGACCATCACAAAAAAAATACTTATTCAATAGTAGCAATCGCAACTGGTAAGATCAATGCCAAAAAAGCACTAAGTCCGTTTTCTTAAAAAGACCACTAAGTCTATTTAAGCTAAAAAAAGCATCATTCGATTGCCCACTAAAAATATATAAATCAAGTTGATTAAAAAGTACCATGAGTTTTGCCGGACAAAACTCTTTTGGATAAAACTCGGCAAGACGAATCAATTTTTCCTTTGCAAAACAAGAGAAGGAGTTGGATGGATTTAAGCATGCCACATAAAAAGTAGCAATCTCACTATTTGCCTTGGTGAAACGAGCATTTAGTTTTTCACGTTGAACATTTAGAACTCTAACAAATACCTCGACGCGATAAGGATGCAAGTTTGTAATTTGTTGCGCTTTTCGCTGACCTTTCCCTTGAGTAACAAATGTATCATCCACAGAAGGAGGAAACGACAATAAATAAAGAATCCCACCCAATTTCTCTCATCATTTGGAGCCTTTTACGTTTGAACCAAATATATAGCATTCGCAATACCTCGATCTTCCTTTGTACTGCTTCTGATAGGTCTGATGTAATAGCCAATATTGCTTTTATTAAGTGAAGACCGAGTGCAAATTCAAATAACCGAATTTTGCAATACCTATGCTTGGGATTGTTGTTCTGAGTGTGTACCATCCTCAATTATGATTTGAAGCACATGCATCAATCACTGTCGGAAACATACTCATTAACCTTATTAAAGTACTATAGTCCGAACCCCACCGTGTATCACTTGGACATTCACCTCCACTAGCAAATTAGGCACATTTATTGGCAAATTAGGCTCTTTTGTAGAATCTCTTCATGACTTAAAGTTATAAATGTAAATAAGGAAAAAAAAATCTACAACTATCATATACAACAATCACAAGACTCACAACAAAAGCAAAAACTTTCGCTTGACTAAATTGAAATTGAAATCAATCACAAGAACAAAATATTATTGTACTTTCATTCTTATATTTTGAGAGAAAATTAATCATAGTAAGAAGGGTGTCTCGTTACTTTCAAGCTAATTGAATGCAAAGAAAATGCATACAAACTATATATTCTTGTACTCTCATTCGTAGCAACTGGACGAGTCAATAATTTTTCATCAAATACAAAGTGACGAAAAAAAGGGTGAAATTGACCTCCAACCCTTTTTTACGACACTGTATGTGATCGAGAGAGAGACAAGTTTTCATCAAACCCAACTTCCAATCGAGTTCAAGTACTTTTGTCAAAATTTAAGTCTAAAAAATATATCTTAAACCGATGCACGCATATCATTTTTGAATGTCTATTTGGCAAATTGCAGTTAAAAAAAAAAAAAATGTCTATTTGGCAATTGGCAGAGAGCAGTCAACAGACAATGGACAGTGGCGGAGCCAGGGGCTGCCTCAACTGAAATTTATCAATATTGCACTTTGCACCTCTAAAAATTTAAAATCTACTATAGATTACCCTAAAAATTGAATATAGATCTCCTTCTTTTAGCCCCTGAAATGTTAATCATCGAAGCTTTTATTTTACTTGGAGACCATTTTATGCAAACATAAGAACAATATCCATCATTTTAAACTACGAAGCTCGTCTAGGTAGTTTACAAATACAGATATTCCTAACAAAATTTTCTATCATCTTGTTATTATTTTATTGCATAACATGTTAGTTGAGATAGTGTTTAACAACGGATCCCATTTAAGGAGCTGATACAAAAAAAATTCAATCTCATTTAAGGAAATTTCTGACTCCGTCACAGTTTATAGAAGCCCCTAAGTACCAAAGGCTCTAAAAAAGTGCACTCATAATGGTTGAGAGTCTCTATTTTGAAAGATATTAAAAGTAAGTTATTGGGCTAAGGTGGGAATTTTATAATTATTTTACAAAATTTTGATGCAAGTTTTGTATCGGTGAGTATAACTACGACGTTAAGTCGTCCAATTTTTATTTTAAATTTATAAAAATGAGAAAGGGTCAAAGATCTGCCTATGTCTTGTTTTGAGTATTATTTGTCACACAGTTGGCTTCAAGCTCAGACAAAACCAGACGTAAAAACCATACTCGAATGGATTGAGATTTAATGCTTGATTTGGTTTGGGGACTGAACAGGGCCGACTAATGGGGGAGGCGGGGGAAGCACGGGCTTCAAGCCTCCCAAAAAATGCTAAAATCGAGGGCCCCAATTTTTCAATACCCATATATATATATATATGTATACATATCTATATATTAAGCCCAAATATTTTTACTCTAAGCCTCCTCCTTAAGAAAGATTAAATGGATTGACTATATTGTCTATCGAGAAGGATTTGGCAAAGAAACTTGAGTTGGAGACATAATTAGTACGTTTGTGGCAAAAAGTGCGAGAAGAATAATTTTCAAGTGATGGATTTTGAAATATTATAATGGTTGCATTTTTTTGGGATAACGGTATGTATACTTTTCTAATGGTAAAGTTTTATAATGATGTTTTTTGTATGAAACTCTTTGTCGATCAACTTTTGTATGAAACATATGGGGGGCCTCGTTTAAGCGGTTCGCTTCCGGCCTCCAAAACTTATGAGCCGGCCCTGTGACTGAATTGTTTAATTGCATATTACGCTGTCTCTTCCAAACAAGTAATAAACAAACAACAAGCAAATAAGTTATATGTGACCAAACAATTTTACTTGTTTTCCGTTTTATTTTATTACATAAATTTAAGAAAGAGAACGAAATAGTACAGCAAATACTAAAACGGCATTTAGTTTTGTAAGACAACTTTGATGTTAACGTTAAATAAATATTACGTAACATTTATCTTAAAAAATAGTTTAACTCATTTGATCACCGTTTGCATCACAATAATGTTTTTTTTATTTTTCCTTTGACATTTGACATTAGGATCCCAATTCTTTTTTCAATAACTTTTGCACACATCGATCAATGCTGGGAAACTAATTCCGTTGTTCATTAATAACTTCGTTTAATAGAGTAATGCCTTGTATGAGAATCCCTATCGTATCCTAACATAGATGAAATGAGAAGGAATTCATGGGGTGAATTCCTAACAACTGACGAGAGATGCGTATCACATCACATGCTTATTGCTGACGTAGTTTTATTTCTGTACATTTTCAGTCATATGATTTCACAAAAAATATTTTTAACCCGTCAAAATATTTTTGCGTGATTGTCAAAATGTACATAATAAAAACACTTTCGTTACAAAAATACTCTTAGTACTGATGTATCATCGGAGTTGGCGGTTGGCCGGCTCGATCCGCAGCGTATTTCAAATCCTCAAATGGCCACAAAACGTGACTCCTTTTGTCCCCCGGTGGCCCACCACGAAAAAAAAAACTCCAAAATTCTAAAACCAGTACCCATGCTTGAAAATAAATTCCCAATTACTATTAGTTGTTTGGATCCGCAGTCATTGGCTTAACGATTTTTTTGGTTTTTTATTAATTTTGCGTCAAATTTTTGGTATATTTATCTCGAGGTGAAAATTTGGGAAAATAAAAAATTATAAGAATTACTCAAATTGTTTTAGGAGATGTCCAAGAAAAGAGCCCGCTTAAGCTGTCTCTTTATTCTTTTTTTTAGATATTTTTTAAAATATTTAGGTAAAAATCATAATTTTATAAAATTCTGATTTCTTTCGTCAAAGCTATCATCACCCGAAAATTTGACACAAGCAAAGAAAAAATTGAATAGAGACAAAATTAAAAATAGGAAGCCAGGCACCGGAATTACTTACAGTATTTCACAGGGATCTGTATTTGAAAATTAAAAACCAACCAGAAGACACAAACACAGAGACAGACGAGAGAGAGAGAGAGAGAGAGAGAGGAGAAGCAACCAGAATCGTTGATATAGAGAGAGGAAATCTAGAGAGAGAGTGAGGGGAGAGGGGGAAGGGAGGTTGATGACGATGGACAGAGAGAAGGAGAGAGAGATAGAGCTAGAGAGTGCAATGTACACCAACTGCTTGTTGTTAGGGCTCGATCCATCAATCATCGGCGTCGGAGCAAACAATGCCACTCCTCGTGTGGGCCTCTTCCGCCACTCCAACCCTAAATTGGGCGAACAGCTTCTCTACTTCATCTTGTCTTCTCTCAGAGGTCCACTTCAATCCGCAAAAGTACTCTCTCTCTCTCTCTCTCTCTACATATTTGAATATCTTGCTGTTTAAGAAATTTAGTTGAATTTCATTTCGATCTATTGTGCTTTTCAGGACTTCGATAAGGTTTGGCCAATTTTCGATTCAGCGCAGTCCCGCGACTTTCGGAAGGTAATTTTAGCCTTTTTTTGTGTATGTGTGTGTGTGATTTTATGTGTCTGGGCCAGCGTACGCTGCACTTACTAATCTTGGGGGACCTAATTTTATTTTTAGCTTTTATTGTCATTGAATCGGGGTTTGCTTTATGATGTAGATGTTGAGCTTGTTTTTCTATACTTGTGTATGTTACTTGTCTTGCTACTGATCTATTTGTTTTTTGTTTTTTTGAAGGTTGTGCAAAGCATAATAAGTGACTTGGAATCGCAAGGGGCACTACCGAGGAGCAATTCGAGGGTTTCGTCTCTCGCTACGTGTTGTGGACCGAGGTTGGTTGCTTAAAACCTTTTCTTCTTCAACCTTTACTCCTTGCTACAAACCATGTTTTATTGGCCGAGCTAAGTGTGAGGGATTAGATGATCCTACAGGACGAGAAAATTCAGTAGAGAAATAGTTAGGCAAATCCATATACCACATTGCCTAAGGTATAGCATATACCTAGTTTATATAAGATTGGTTGATTGTTTGTCACTATCAAGGAGCAATTTGCGGGTTTCGTATCTAGCTGCGTGTCGTGGACTCAGGTTCGTTGCTTGAAACCTTTTCGTCAGACCTTTACATGCTGCTACAAACCATGTTTGACTGGCCAAATTTAAGTGCAAAGGGATTAAATAATCCATAGGCTGAGAAAATTCAATGGAAAAATAGTTAGCGGAATCCATATACCACATCGCCTAATGTATCGAATATGCCCTGTTTTATATGAGGTTGGCTGATTGTTAACTCCCAAACTAGTATATGGGCTTGAGCGGCTTCTCTGCTCTTGTCACTACCAAGGAGCAATTCAAGGGTTTCATCTTTAGCTACGTGTTGTGGACCAAGGTTTGTTGCTTAAAGGCTTTTCTTGAATCTCTACTCCTTGCTACAAACCATGTCTGTTTTGCCAAACTAACTGCGATCGGCGTAAGGAGGTGCAGTCAAGTATAATGTGGCTTATGGAGTTATGGTTCTAATAGCACAAAATATAAACTTGACTATGCTAGCTCACTCTAGAAGACATAGTCTGACTATGCTTAGTAGTAGTATAGATTAGTTAGATTTGTAGAACAGAAGAAGAGCCTTTACGTTCTATTACATTAGTAAAGCACTAGCACCCGTATACAGTAAGGGGATCTTCTGGATAGCTTCAAAGCCTTCCCTGTTCGTATGGAGGGGTATTAAATAACAAATAATCATATAGGATGAGAAAATTCAATGGAAAAGTACTTGGGTGAATCCATTTACCACATCGCCTAAGGTATCGTATATACCCTTGTTTATCTAGAATTGGTTGATTGTTAACTCCCAAACTAGTATATGGGCCTGGGGAGCCTCCCTCTTCATTGTCAATTAGTTTTGAGTTGGATGCTTTAAAAGGTGGAAACTCTCAAGGGATTTGTAATCCAATCCCATTTTTAATTTGGTTCCGGCCAATAAAACAGCCCCCTTGATGTTTTCTGTGTTGTTTTTTGTCATGCTTGAGATTTATTGCTTTTTTGTTTTATCAATTATATTAGCATTGAAGCTTGTCTCAAAGAGCTGTGTGGTTGATTTGATCAATTTTGGAATTGTGGTATTTAGAATGTGTGTTAGTAAGAGGGAGCTATAGCATAATGCCTCCTGAAAGTGTGGTTTATGTTGGGTTGCAGTTAAGGGAAGTTGGCAGGATTATGGTTAATATTAGCTAGTTAAAACTTGGGCTCTTAGTTGCAGGAAACGGCTAACTTGCCGACACTCCTCCCCGAGAAATGCGATTCCGCGTTTCTGCTTGGAAATGCCATGGACACGCGTACCCAAGAGACGGGATCGCGCTCCAAAGGTAGATGGGAGCTTACCCTTTCTTTCCGGCGCCGTCGTCGTTCCTTGCAGTTGCCGACGTCGACTCAGTCACAGTCGTCGTCTCCGTTGCCGTTATGTCTCCGATTGGACTGTTGTTCCTTGTCACAGTCGTTGTCTCCTCTGGTCGCCGGCTTCATCTCTGATTTTACCATCGTCGTTTTGGGTTCAGAGTCGTGCTGGGTTGTGAGAGGAGAGAGAGACCAGAGGGAGATATGATATACTGTAGCAGCTGTACCATATGTGATGCTTTTACATGTTTTATCTCGCTCTTACACGTGTAGGGCCAGATGGGAAACAATGTTCCTACTTGTGTAGCTGTCAATTGTAAAGTCGTATAGTTGTAGTAGTATTTTTAAAGCTGGAAAGACTCTTCATTGTCCACCTAACTTTTCCTCCTCTCTATGGGGTATGTGAGTGGCTGTTTGCATCCATCGGGAACACCAAAAAAATGAGCCCAAATTTGACTCTCTTTTTCTTAAATGGAGTTTGATAGTGTTTTTTCCCCCTTTTTTTTTCGTAAAATGGATAAAATAGAAACAAACTTAGTGGTAGAATAACATTTCTTTTGACATTTAATTATATAAAAAACATAATTTTTTTTTATAATTTTAATTAATTTTTCCTATACGCTCCCGACGGCGCTCCCACACTTCTATGATCATCCGCCCCCGATCCCGCTCCCGTTTGCGCTCCCGCTTCGTGCAACTAAGCTTGGGCTTTTCTTTAAGATGAATACAAGTGTTGCTAAGACTGGGAAGCAAACTCGTTTGGATCTTTGATTTCGCATTGCTTTGTCATAGTTGTCCGCGATGTTCTAAAAATCAGACCAACTGCCCGGTTGAATCAATTTTAACTGTTGATCATCAATCCAAGTTTAGATCTGGTCAGCCATCGAAAATCGTTTCATCTGCAGCACCGCTCTCTTTTGTAGGAGTAAAATCTAGAAAAACCCAGCGATCCTCTTGGACGGACTTGTACTAGGTTGAGTGACCTGGACGGTTAATTGTTGAGCCACACAACACACGTAGAAAAATAACGCCCACAGAAGACTTATGGATACGATGGCAACGCCTCCACCTTCAGTCTCCAGCCACTGTGGGACCAAAGCACAACAACTTTGTGCAAGACGGAAACAAAGTTGATAAAGCACTCCCGATTCTCGAATTCTGATTCAGTCTCATCACAATCTCTATGCTAAAACTCAAAACTTGGTTGTAATCCCGACTGAAACTTTGAAATTGCAGGCCACTTGTCGAACTCATGGTTAGGGTTCCCATTTTATATTTACAAACTAAAAGAAATTATTCAGCATACATTCAAATTTTAAATAAATAGAGATACAATTATTTCTTTTAAAATTGATTATTGATTTTAAATTATATTTATAACATAATAATGACGTCACGATTCAACCCAGTTGACTCGACTATTGAGCCGGTGACCCTCCATCCCGTCCCATTTCCAGTTGGCTCATCAGTCTGGTTTTCAAAACATTTATTGTCTGCTAGAGTTGTAATATGCTGGTAACGGAACAATTTAACAATGGCAATGTAAGAACAATTTCTTGATGCCTTTCGGCTTTGATTTGGGGGCATGGTTCTGCAGCAAAATGTCACTGTAGCTCCTCGGTTCTTGGAGGTTTAGGGGGGGCCACTATTTCAGTGGTATTCTGAGTGCAACCACTTTGTGCATATTGCCAAATGTTAGGTCTGTCTCCAATCATCCCCGCCCATACCCCCAATGATTGGGGACTAGATGGGTTCTTGTATTGTTGTTGAATGTAAGAACAATTTCCATTTTTGGGTGATATGAATGGTTTGCACTTGTTTCCTTAAAGTGTGTTAGCTTTTAAGACATTAGATATGTAAGGGAAATATTGGGCTCTAGAAAATTTGAAGATTACTGCTTTTTCCTTGACCATGAAAACTTAGTTTTGGACATTCATCCACCAGGAGTCTTATTATTTCTATTTACCTCCTCTATTCCGTGTGCAACTCATATTGAAACTCACTGACTTACATGTACACACCATCACACACACAACACACTTCTCCAGTTCTGCTTCTCTAGTTCACACTCTTTTTATACGCAAGCTTTCATTAAAATGCTGGTGAAACATAGCTGCAAATATGTCCTAAAACATGCATTGTATTATATGTTTGATGATGATCGTGAAGTAGGTCACAAGTTCTGTATGTTCACTGCAGATTTGTTGAACTCCTATGGCAACTGTCTTTGCATGCTTTGCGGGAGGTTCATAGGCGAACATTTGCATCTGATGTTGCTGCTAACCCGCTGCCTTCTTCACTGACTGACGTAGCTTTGTCACATGCTGCTACGCTACTTCCGGTAACGAAGGTAACTTTGCATAGAAAAACTTTATTTTGCCAATTAAAAAGGAAAAGGACATGGATTTCATCAAGGACTTGTATTATGGCCACTTTCAACTATATCCTAGCTATTTGTATAAGATAAATTCTTCTTTTGTGGCAAGTTTGTTAGTACTACAAGTTTGTTTTGGCTGAGCTACGAGGGTGGAGGAGGAGGGCGACAACGCCCTCTTGTGGGCGTGACCATGAGGACTCCAGACTCCCGGTGGGTCGGGAAGGGACAAAAGAGCCATAGCTTCTACGGCCCCATCAAGGGCTATTGGAACACAGCCGGGCTTTGCAGGAGGCCAAAGTTTGGGGGGCGTCAATTGCACGACTTGAACCTTTGGCCTCTTGACCACCCAAAAGGTCCCAAACCACTTGGGTTGGGAGTAGGCCATGGACCATTAGGCTACTGCCCTTGGTGGCGATGATACTACAAGTTTTTTTTTTTGTGGCAAGTGTTGATACTACAAGTTATTTATTAATAACAGCAGGTTATATCCTTGCATATTAGTTTTTGACTGTTATTTTTTTTTCCATGGTAGTTTTTTGATGATTTAAACACTTTTGAGTTACATTTATCTATTCTCCTATCTTGTAGAGCACCAGACATTTCCTGTGATATAAGAGCAGGAAGATCTTGTGCATTAACACCGTCACCCCGTTTTGATATTTCTAACACATTAAGCGCTTGGTCAACAAGCAAAAGAGTATTTAGAAACACAAAATTGGGTGTTTGGGGTATATTATGTTTCTAATTGTCTGAGTGAGATTATTGGCGGTGA
Organism: Gaultheria prostrata; assembly: GCA_036023075.1. NCBI lineage: Eukaryota > Viridiplantae > Streptophyta > Magnoliopsida > Ericales > Ericaceae > Gaultheria > Gaultheria prostrata. The sequence goes on along the minus strand of JAXBDA010004423.1, from coordinate 17,841 downwards.
ATACCTCTGACTTGAGTGTCCTATGGCTTCACAGTCTAGAATAGCACTTGAGCGAAGGAGATTTCTGAAAAATGCCGAGACAGCAGTCCAAAGACAGGCCATGTGGTCAAATTTGGCTCATGAAATGACGGCAGAGTTTCGTGGTCTTTGTGCTGAAGAGGTATAGGGTAAACTTTTGGGGCTTATGCTTACTTATATGTCTTATATTTTTTGAGGGATTTGGTTTTTCTTACACATTGTTTGAAATTTTGGAACTCAGGCTTATTTGCAGCAGGAAGCCGAAAAACTACATGACCTGAGGAATAAAGTAAAGTTGGAAGGGGAACCTTGGGATGAACTTGTATCTAGCTCGAGCCAGAATTCTCATTTAGTTCAAAGAGCCACTCATTTGTGGGATTCTTTATTTTCTCGAAAAGGTACTCGCAAACATTTTGTTGGCCTCTTTGTATTGGCTGTAACCCCTTATATTTGACCTCGTACAATTAATTAATCACTATTTGTGGCCTTACTTGGAATAGGCTTTCTTGAATTGAGTTGTACTTTTAATAATTAGTGAGATGTTTGGCTCACCGTATAGAATCTAAGGGTTGGCTTTTCGATCTTGCCCACCACAGTGTGAACCATAAAATGCTCACCTCTGTAGCTCTATCAGATCTGTGTAGATGTGGGGAAGCTTCATATTCCTGTACACTGGTCATGATTATTTGTATCTCTCTATATGAGTAAAATTTCTGGTGCTAATCTGCACATAAATGTGAATGTATGTTTTACCTTTTAGTTTTGTGATTGATATAGGTTGGTTTTTCCTATGCTTACAAGTACTCGTTCTAGGATCATCACTATATGAAGAACATGCCTTTGTTGTTGGCATAGTGTCTTCATGCTTAAATTGCGTGCATCAGCCCATTCAGTTTTAGATGGGCAGTTTCGTCCTTCCGACCTTCCAATTTTCACATTAGAGGGCTGATCTCACCTAAAAGTACTCATTTGACATCTGCATGTTATTTATATCAGAATAATCACAACCAGACCCCTCCTTTCCTCTAAGACTCTTGATAATTAACAATCAGCATCATAAATCTGGTTCTTCTGTTATGGGGCTTATTTACTTTGTATATACATTATTTTGTCCATGAATCTTGATACTCTCTACTACTATGTGCAGGTCAACATGAAGTTCTTGCCTCAGGCCCAATTGAGGACCTGATAGCTCATCGAGAGCATAGGTATTTTTCTGTAATGTGATATTTGTGTTTGTGTGGCATTTACCCTCGTACATGTTGTGTTCCTGTGTAATGTCTAATGTCCCTATTCAGGTACCGTATATCTGGATCATCTTTGCTTGCAGCTATGGATCAAAGTTCTCAGGTACCCTATACAGATGCATTTTCTGTCCACCCCGGTAATCTATTAGATGACAACGAAAACACAGATGGATCATGTTCCAACACCAATAGAGAAAACCCAAATAATGGTTTCGATTCTTCTTGCGTGCAAAACGATGGAACATTTTCTCGAGTGGATGACAGAAGCGGAAGAGTCAACCCCACTGTCGATATAGCAGAAATTCTCAGGCGATGGACGCATGCCTTACAACGCATTCATAAACAGTCACTTCATCTGGTATGCTGTTTTTGTCTATGGAGCTAAACTGCTTGGTAATCCTGAAAAATCATCGAAACTGCTTTGTTCTGTGGATTTACTCTAAAAGACGTGCATATCAAATGATGTTCTGCTTTATGCTATGTTTTAGACAGTATTCATTTTTTGCATGATACCTGGAAGAGCATCGATCATTTTTTGTTAAGAGAAATTGCATGGTTATTAGGCAGTTTTCCCAGGCTAGTTAGATCTAGAAGCATAATTGTCAAAAATATTTGTATTGCGGACATCAATGGGTATGAAAACATAGTAATGGAGTTAGGTTGTTTTACTTGGTAAATTTCTTGTCAGAGAGGCTTTCTCACACGTTTGTGTGAACCTAAGAATGTGTCTGTCAATTGGTCAAATCTCTCCTGTGTTTCTTTTTTGCTAAAAACTGTATGTACATTGCAATGTACGATATTTGGCATTCTGGCTTGTGACTAAGTGATTCATTCTGCTGAGTTTCAGGTTTACTTTGCTTTCCAATTTTTTGGTTTTGTTTTTTCCTTATTGTGGGATGTACTCTTTGGCCATCATCTTTGAGGTGTTAACATGTATTGAACTGTTGGTGATTTAGACAAAGGCCAATGATGGGGAGGGTCCTGAGCTTCTACGAACTTCACATGACAGTAGTAGTGACCATGCGGAATCATTGGCTGTAACTCTTGCTGAACACCGGCAACACTTGGCTAGCATACAGGTAAAGATATTCTGTTCCAAATTTTTACGTTGATTTCTAGGTGTCATAGGATTCCTTCCAGTTTAAAACCTAAATTTACTGTGCAAACAGCCCTATCTTGGAGCAGTTTCATATGCTCAGTAACTGCTTGGTATTGGGAAATACGCTTGTAAACATCATGGGTGTTTGCTATCTGTATATTATGATCGTATCGATAGGTAAACGCCCTTATCTCTTGGATGCCATGTTCTACCATCATTGTGACTTGTAAGTGATGGACAAAAATGTGTTGCTGCTGCTTTTTAAAACTTGAAGGAAAAAATTGGTTGCTTTATGTGTTCCTTATTTGAGCAATTCCGTTAATTGGTGACTGCTTATCTTGATTTCGAAGCTGTATAGATTTTGAAGATAGAGAAATGTTTAAATAGAGGTGTCTGGTTTGTGCTTAATGTTTTGTCAGAAATATGTAGAGCTCATTCAACATAGCAAGATTTTGGTGCACTTACTGGCAGATGCTACTATCCAAAGTGTTTTTTGGCTTGCTAAAAGGAGGTTTTTATGGGTTCAACCCATTGTAAACCTTTTGAACTTGGGAGGGAAAATGAGGGCACAAAACTTTTACTTTTGGTTGATTCCAAATAGAAATTGGCCACGGTTTGACACCATAACAGGGTTGGTAGGGTGTAACCATATTGGCCATGTTGACCTTGGACTGATTGACCATTGAGGGCGGGAAGTTGAAAGGATGTTGCCCATGAAACTGAGTGAGATGAATATAGTGGACAAATGCATTTTGGCGGTGTGATTAGTAAATGCTTTTGAGTAATGAGAGTTTGGTGGGGTGATTAGTAAATGCTTTTTGAGTAATGAGAGTGCTACCTGGCTCTTCATGTCCATCTCAATAGAACAAACTTCTGGGCAATCAAAGAAGTTATCAACCAAAGAGCACATTTAGTGGGATTGTTGAGATGGAGAACCTGATGTCTGGTATGACTACAAATAATTGAAATGAATATGAGGTAAGTGTGTAGAAAAGTGTTCTAGAAATGTAAGACAAAATTCTCACCCAATCTATCCTCTCAATTCAAGCTATCTAATTATATTTGAAAACAATCTGACTTGTTACTACTTAAAGTATATTGTAGAATATACTCATCCTGTTGATAAGTAGAGGAAATTCCATCAAAGTCTACTGGCTCCACCCAATACTTGACTTTACTATTGGATAACTGATTCACATGTGTTTACTGGTGGGTAACTTACTCATTTGGTGTGAAGTTGATTGCCTATGGGTTAGTGATTTCATATGTTTATTTATTCATAGCTGCTCTACAGTTATGAGTTGGATCTTGAATGCCTCCGAAGCACATTCTACATTAAGTTCGTCATTAACTATCTGGTATGCTTACTAAATCACCAACTACTTGTGTTCAAGGTTTTCCTCACAAACTTATGACATACAGGTGCTGATAAATCAACTGAAGGGTGTTGCCCCAGCAATACAAGATTCAATAATGGAGCTCACAGAGGAAGTGAATAGTATCAGCCTTCCCCCAGCTTCCAAGCATCATGGCAGATCAACCTTATCTAGTCCAGCACAGAGCAGCGGAAGAATGATGGTGATTGTTCTGTGAATGATAATTAGTTGAATTTTTCTCTACGTTTGACCAGTCTATGCCACTTACATCTGTAGACCTAAATGATTCCATCCTTAATTGTACAGGAGAGTAGCAACAATGAAGCTGCTGATGTGACTTCAAGATTGTCAACACTTCATCTAGACAAAGTGTCAGTCAGTCCTCCTGCCTTAAAGCTCCCTCCTTTGTTTAGCGTGACACCGAACTCTACTGGTAAAGGTGGTAACATGCAAAAGCGACACACCTTAGCTCAAACTAATCAAACAGAAAATATATCAGAAAGGAATTCTGTGGACCAGGCTCCATCAATCAGTCACATCGCCCCACAAGGTTTTGTATTTTCTGTTTCTTCTCCCACTTTTCATGGCTTTCTGAAAGGCTTCTAAGGTTTCTTTATCTTATCTCAAGTTGAGTTTGTACTCTTTAATTTATACTGTATTTTTGAATTGTCATCCTTTTGTTTTAGTGAATTTTTTAGCTTTTGGTCGAAAATTTCTACTTTTCCTCTGAAAAGTAAAAAATAAGCCAAAAAAGCTATATTTACCATGTGTAATTAGTATTTTCTCGTGTTCTAGACAGGGACGATTCTTTTGTTCAGAACCTAAAGCGGTCTGTCAGAGAAGCAGCTCTGTCAACGCAAACTTGCAATTTGGAGTTGTCACAGGAAATTCGATCTAATGATAGCTCTCAGCACTTCTTTGTTCCCCTTTCAGCTACTGGGTTTTCTCGTCTTGGCCCAGATAAAAAACTAGGTTCAATGAGGAGTAAAATGTTGTTTGCATCTGAAGACCCTTCAGTTGATAATCATGCTCCAAATAATCATGCTCAGACAAAATACAATGGATTATCTCCTGTTTTAGATGATTTGGATTCGTTTCAAGAGTTTGACCGGGTAAATGGTTTTCTTTCTGCTACTGGGTCAAATTACACGGTTACAGATTCACAGGAGTCATACTTTGACATGGAGGAAGCTCAGGATCAAGTATTTTCGCCTCCTTTGGTAATGGACACATCACTTTTCGAAGATTCTTATGAAGACTTACTCGGTATGTCAGTGTGGCAACATCCATTCAGATTTTCCTGGCATCCATTTGTTTCTTTGGTTATTGTTTTCTGTATCCATTGTACCTGTCATTGTGTGCTGTTGTGTACTCGTGCTGCATACATGATGCCTGGACATTCTTTAGTGACCGGTTTCTTTGGAGGAATGGCTGATTGTCGATGAACATTTGCATCCACATCACAGTTGGGAATTGTCAATTATTAGTTTTGACTTGTTTTGTGAAACCGTTACATGTAAAAGAATATGAATGTTTCCACATTCCACCATTTTCATTGCATGTATCTGCATTTGAAGAACCATTTACATACTTCCAGAAATTAAACAATCAAGAATTGATACATAAACAATGAGGGAGTGGAAGAGAGAGAAACCAGAAGATCAAATTCATTATAGTTCATAAGAAAAATTTCTTCTGTAAATTTTTGGTTTGAGAGTTCATTTTCATTCTGATGCAGCTCCTTTATCAGAAACTGAGACTGCCTTGATGGAGCACTAAAAATCAGACTGACAGGCCCAGTGTTGTATTTTCCAAGGGACGTATCGGTTGCTGCTAACTTGTCTAGTGATTTATCAGTTGAGAACTTGAGATATTCTTCACAGCATTTGTTTTGTGTACGAAATAGAAGTCACACAAATCTCACTGCCTTCTTTCTGCTACCATTCCTCTCTCCCTCGACATGGCCCTTTCTGCATCCAGTGTACACGATTGGAGGGCGATGTATGGTCATTTGCAACATTGATGTACATTTCTGGCCATGAAACAATCAAGTGCCGACTGCTTCAGTTCTTGGAGGCCAAAAATCAAGGGGTGCTTGTGGTTTGTAGACTACAAACGGTTTCCTTGGAAGGGATAGTGATACTTTGATGCTTAGGTAAAAGATCTGGCAAATCTTGCAGTTTCCATAGTTAGCCGCCACGGTGTTGGTTGGTGAAGTTTTCATTCTTTACTACCTGTATTAGTCGAATAACTATCTATTTGTATTTGTTACTCGTGATATAATAGATTATAGTTCAATTCGATAAGATGTGAATGCTAATTACAACCTGGACCGTTTCAGTTTACTGTTTTTCCTCTCTTTTCTCGAAATTGGAATCGTGTCTAGCCTTTTTTGTACTTCTGATGCTTGTCGAATGGTGTTTCAGAACTCGCGCTTCTCTGTTGTTGACAATTGTACACGGGTTTTTGTGCTATCTGTGGTATCTTTCAATTTATTCTGCGTAAAAATCCCAAGCTTAGTAATGAGAAGTTGGGAACATAGCGTCTGTCTAACAAATCCATTCTAAACATATATAACAGGTTTATGCATTTGATTATTGATCAAAGTCAAAAAAGTTTATTAGATTAACACATGCTCCATATTTTTGCTTAATTTTGTGTCTGTTTTCATTTTTTTCAAGTTCAATTAAGATTACATGAAGATATCACACATAATTACAACAATTAACTAGATATACAATATATCAATTTTATTTTATAAAAAATATCTTAAAAAAAAAAAAAAATAGGGCAGCAAACAAAATTGGGGCCATTAACCGTTTAGGATTTTTTTTGTTACTTTGTTAAATAAAACATGTCTTTTGTTGTTGGTTGAGCAAGAATGCAATATGTTTGGAGATTATAGACTAATTAAAAAACGTGGCCCCGAATCACGCTTTTTCGAAGACATGTTTGTTGAACACGCCTTTGTTCTTCACCGTACTGCCCGCCCCTTCCTTTATCTATACTTTGATTACCTTCTTCGTAACTTTTTTTCTCAATTCCTGAAAGATTGCATGTAGGACACTGGACGGAGAGCCAGTTGCCGGCGTTAGATCAGGTCGCCGGCGCTGGTGATATCGAAGACGATCGATGTTTTCGAGTGGGAGATCTGTGTGACAGTGTGAGGATGGAAGAATGGCCACTGAACGTAAAGCGTGGCTGCGGTACACGTTTGAAATCCTAAGTGTGAAGGCACGTTTTCCAATCACGCTTTCTGAAAGCGTTCTTTGTAACCCCGCTTCCACGGTTAATTAAGATTTAACTTTAACTACGGCATATTGGCATAATGAACAACAAAACTTCTTCTCCGTCTTCTCAATAACGCAGCCCGTTGGATTCCATTCCAATGGAAGTCGAAGGCTTCCTGTACGAAGCCCTAAGCCCACTCTCCCTCTCCACCTCCGGCCACCCATCGCCGCCGCCGCCCCTCCTCGATTCCGAGCCTTACAAAGTGTTTCGCAACGAAATTTCCCTCTCCGCTGTTGAGTCCCACTCTCCTACGGCCGCCGCACAAGATTACTTCTCTCTTTCCCTAGACGCCGCCGATGAAACTACGGTTGATTTGATTCCGTTTAGTTCGGTGGCTGCGACTCCGGTAAAGGAACCGGAGAAGAAGCTTGAAGGGGCTTGGTTTAGAGCCAATTGTCGGTTTAGGAGCCCCATGCTTCAGCTCCATAAAGGTATGTGTACATTCTCTGTTTATTGTAGAAATTTGAGCAAAGCTTCATTGCTATGCAGTATTCCAATGGATAAGCCTAAATGTAAGCACATGTTTGAGTAAAGCACAAACTTTTCCTGAGGAGCAAAACAAGCCTTTAAAACTTCTGAATATAAATTTGTAGCTTCCTGATTCTGTTCAAAATTTGGTGGAAATTTAGTATAAATTTGAGGCTCCCTTCGGTGCGAAATTTTATGTGGAAATTTTGAGTAGAACTCAATCTGGTATAGGTTTGAGTCAAGTAGTGGAGTGGGTTTTAAGGGGTTTTTACTCGAAGTTTGAGTTCTGGAGATGGCTTAGGCCCTGGGAATTCATGTAGATCGTAAGGTCCTGTTTGGTAAACAGAAAAGTTTTCGCGTTTGAGAGTTTTTTCGAAACTTGTTTTCAGAAGAACGTTTCTTCAAAGTTCATTTTTTTTAAGCAGAAGTTCCGGAAAAAGATGTTTTCGGATCCTCAAAACTTTTCACAAATTTCAATAAAATATTGGTACTGGTCGATGACAAAAGTGTTTTTAACATTGCAACCAAATCAGGCTCAAGTTATCAGCAATGCATGTTTTGTTTGAGTGAATGTTATGTGGTTTTAATCTTCTGTATGTTTTGTTTGAGTGAATGTTAGGTGGTTTTAATCTTCTGTAATGTATTTACTAGGTTTGAGACTCTCTAAATGTCTAGTAGAAATTTTCTGAATTAATTAGTGATATTGATATTCTGGAATCATATCCTCATTGAATTAACTGGATGTTGATATTGCAGAGATACTGGATTTCTGCAACTTTCTCTCACCAACTCCAGAAGAGCAAGCATCACGAAATGCTGCAGTACAGAGTGTCTTTGAAGTTGTCCATTATATATGGCCCCACTGCAAGGTCTATCTCTTTTTCTCACACTGTTCTCGAGCAGGCGGACACCCTCATACCATAGTTGTGACACGTGAATATACGTATTATGACTTGCAGGTAGAAGTTTTTGGGTCGTTCAAGACTGGGCTATATCTTCCAACTAGTGATATTGATGTAAGTCTCTTCCTTCCTCCCGGTTGTTCTATGAGTAGTCAACTTATGTTCTTGCGGGAAACTAATCCCAAGGTTTGTGCATGGTCATTGGTGGTGTATTTATCCTTCACTCCCAAACCTTCATTATTACTAGTTCTGAGCAAGATTGGATTGTCTAGGTCATGCCTTGATTAAATGTATGCTTTGTTTTATAAGGTCATGCTATTTGCCTGAATGGATTGAAGTAGAGATTATGCTGATGAAGGATAATTGAAACATGTTTCCTTGCTCCTCCACTTGTGAGCCCTTTGGACAGAGATGGAAATAAAAAGACTTTGACCATTGCTCGAAGGGCCTTCTCTGTTCTCCGCCTAAGCTGTGCAGGGAATGCCCAGAGCCAATTCCTTGGGACATTAAAGCTTCAAGTGATAACAGGCATAAGAAAAGTTACATCATGTGGAATAGAGACAATTTGACTTAGCTGATAGTCTGTAGAATGAGGCACTTAACTACATTGGAGAATGTTTTCCATAATGAATCACGGTTCTCAAGAACAAATTGTGTCAGACTTGATTAAATTGCATAGAATACTGTATTCCTTTGCTGACCGGATTTATGACTTATCCGATGTCCAATGGGACCAATTTTCACAATTTTTTCACGAGCAGAGTATTATTTCAAATGCCTTTTTTTTTTTCTCTGTTCAGATATACTCCCTCCGTCCCAAAATGGATGTCCAAAACTATTATTCACACTCCTCAAAAAATATTCTATATGTTGCAATGTATAATACTTTTTTCGATCTTGAAGACTTTGTTTAATAAAACTAAGTAGAATCTATCAAACAAGATCCATATTGCATATATAATTCATTATAGCGTAAATAATATAAATGATTTTTTGAGAGGTGTGAATGGTGTTTTGGGACATCCATTTTGGGACGGATTTTGCTTTTACCATGACATAATAAAGAAGTTATCTTCTACATAATCCGTCCTTGTGTAATCTTCTTCTTCTTCTTATCCATTACTTGATTGTTGATCACAATTTTGGTAATTAATCACTACAACTAAGGGACCCAATTTGCAAAATCTAGGTTGTGATTCTGGGGTCAGATATTAGAAGTCCGCAAATGGGTTTGCAAGCCCTCGCTAGGGCCCTATCGCAAAGAGGCATTGCCAAGAAGATACAGGTTAGCCTTATTTCACAACTCGAGATTTATGCTGAGCATTTAGAAATTTTCAATGACGTACATTTTGTTGAAATTTTCAGGTGATTGCAAAGGCACGTGTGCCAATTATCAAATTTGTGGAGAAGAGAAGTGGGGTCGCGTTTGATATAAGGTTCAAGAATTCAAAACTTTCCTTTTAGGCAATGTTGAGCTATTCCTAGGTTTACCTTGTTGCTTTCAGGTCTATGATCTCTTGACTAGACACAGTAAATATCAAGTTGGTTGTCTTAACTATACATGTGTGGTACTTTTGTCACAGTTTTGATCTAGAAAACGGGCCAAAAGCTGCTGAGTTCATAGAGGTTTCTTTTGACTTCTCTTGTATGAAATAGTAAAGTACACATCCACCCACACACAAAAGCACGTGTAGTTGATAGAACACATTCAGTTCTGGTCAAGAAAAAACAGACACATTCGTCGTGGAAGTTTCGGTTTTAATGTATATGCATTGCTCTCTTTTCAGGATGCCGTATCAAAGTGGCCTCCATTACGGCCATTGTGTTTGATCTTGAAAGTTTTTCTGCAGCAAAGAGAGTTAAATGAGGTGTGATTTGTTTAGTTAGTGCTTAATTGTCTGAAAAACGTTTCCTCGTGAATGGCTTAATTTTAGAGTCTCAATATACAGGTATATACGGGTGGAATTGGTTCATATGCACTCCTTACCATGCTCATGGCAATGCTACGGGTAATTGAAATGGAATTTCTTAATTAGTTTGGGGATCAGATCATACACAGCCAGATTAAAATGTTTTTTTGTCATACTTACGTCCCAAAAGAATTTATTTTAGGGATATAAGAAGTCATTTCTGTTCTCACTTAAAGATTTTTAGTTACCTTTTGTGGTTCGTTCAAGCAATACATTGGTATGCTTCCATTTTTTATTGTTTACTTTTTGGTTATACAGAGTGTCCATGAGCGGCAAGCTGCTCCAGAACACAACTTGGGAGTTCTGTTGGTATGTTTTTCTGCTTAAATGTACTGTATGTGCTCTCATTTTTCTCCTGGAGTGATTTCTCCTTTAATCCTATGACCTTTTTATTGAAACTTCTGTCAAAGTGCATGTGCATTAGGATTGTCTGAGGTCTGTTTAGTTTCAGTCTTTCAGATATAGTAGGTACAAGAGAGATGCTTGTGAAAGAGACCCGCCTATCTCTAAATTGTAAGCTGGAAAATGATGTGCGAGTTATAGGAATAGTTTTGTTGGCAGATCATACAACACTTCACCAAATACCAAATGTAATTTCATTTTTTCTGAACGGCGAATAAAATTTCTTTAATCAAATCCAAGTGTAATTTCATTATGACCATGGGGTGTTGTTTTGATTGGTTAAATGAAGTAAATATTGACTTTTATTATCTGAATGGATGAGTTTATTTTTGGAGTTAGGTTCATTTTTTTGACATCTATGGACGCAAATTAAACACATCCGATGTTGGTGTGTCTTGCAATGGGGAAGGCACCTTCTTCTTGAAGAGCACAAAAGGGTAAAACTCTTTCATTAGATACCAGTAGTGCCTTGTTTACCTCCTGATATAGTGGTACATTGTTCAATTCAGCATTACTCAATTTTGACCATTGTACCTTGGTTTTGGTGCCTCTTTCAGATTTAATGTGCAAGGAAGGCCATTCCTTCTTGCCATTGAGGACCCACAGGTAACATATGATCTCGATATGGCAGTATTTGCATTTGCTGGTCAAACTTTGTGGGAAGTCATTATCTGTCTGAATAACTATTTTATTTAGCAGTGTTTATAGTTTGTTCAGTTTGATAGTTTCTGCTTTGGGATGAAATAAAGAGCTCTCATAGCTGGGCCTTAATCTTGTCCTGTTAAACCATCAGATACTTTTCAGGTCTTTGATTAGGGATATTTTTGGGTGATAACAGGCACCAGAAAATGACATAGGGAAGAATTCATACGGCTATTTCCAGGTTTGATCTCCATGATTTCATAGTGGTATTTCTGTAGCTTTTATTCCTTGAATAATTTCTATTGGTCCATGGGAAGTTTGTATTCATTGTTTTTATTTGATTGAGGTGATGTGAGCTATATATTGAGGATGTGATCTTGAACTCTTTATAATCTCTATCTGTTGTGGAAATAAATTAGAGAGAGGGCTAAAAGTGTGGCAGGTGGGAGATATACTTTCCTTGAGCCTACTCTCGATGTCTTGTAACTCCCAATCTGGAAGAAGTTCCTTTAAGAAAAAATCTCTAATGAATCATTTTCCCGATTCTTTTGGAACTGAATCATTTTATCGTGAGAGGCCATGACTTGCAAAGAAGCTCGGTTGACTTGTGGTTAGAAAAATGGTGTACATGGCTCATTTTTAGTCCAGGATTTGGCGCGATGCATGGTACCAACCACATCACTTAATGTGGCCCACGTGGTTGGCCGCATAATATGCCATGTCACCAAATGGGCCCATTCTATCTTATGGGCCACACCTCTCGGCCCCCAATATTGTACCTTTTCAATGACATGCTTTGGAGGTCCTTTTGGTATTTTCACTTATGGTTCCAATTTTCAGTTATATTTTTTGGTTCAACGCAATCCTCATAGTTTTCCTAGTTAAATTGACTTTTGTTTCTTTGCCTTTGTTGCTTCAGGTTAAATCAGCTTTTTCCATGGCTTTCTCAACACTGACAAATGCAAAGACCATCTTGAGCCTAGGCCCCAGCCGGAGCATTCTGGGTACCATAATTAGACCAGACACAGTACTATTGGAACGAAAAGGAGGGTCCAATGGAGATATGACATTCAATAACTTGCTACCTGGAGCGGGAGAGCCATTGCAGGCCAATTTCGACGGTCAGCAGGAAATTTACTGTAATTGGAAATTTGATGAGGAAGAACCACTTCCCAGAGGGAAATTGAATTTTGATGATGGAAATACACCTTCCTCCTTAGGAAAGAAGAGGAAGGCGTCAAAGGAGAAGAAGCGTGCTAAGAAGGCGAAAGAAAATGGTGAAGAAAGTGGGTCGAGGAAAGAGAAGGGTAAAAAGAAGAGACGGTGGAGAGAGCATGGAGATGAAAGCCAGAATAATAACGGTTTCAGTCGTCATGGTGGGAGTAGGTCGCCCTGGAGTCGGACTTCTTGAGTTTTCATCAGCTTTTCATACTTACGTTACAAGAAGCTTCCCACAGTGATGTCACCATGGTACCAGTTCTGGGTTTGCTTCCTTTGAAATTTTCTCTCCTTTCGTCACAAATTACCAACTCTTGGAATTCGCAGTGATCATTGGAAATGTATGTGGGTACCGGACCCAGGCTTACGGGTTTATACAGTTTGTAGGAGTATGTGAAGCAGAGAGAGGTTGAATTGTATAGAGGTGCTTAGTTCCTTTCCTTGAAATTTTGTTTTTTTATTAACTTGTCTTAGCAGTGGGGCATTCCCTCCAAATGGGTGTAGATTAGTTTATCTTTTGTAACAGTGTGATTATTGTTTCATGGCATTATTGTTTTTACAAGAATTTTCTATGCATTGAAAGTCCATCCGACGATTCTTATGTCCAAAACCTAAAGCGGTCTGTCAGAGAAGCAGCTCTGTCAACTCCAAACTTGCAATTTGGAGTTGTCACAGGAAATTTGATCTAATGATAGCTCTCAGCACTTCTTTGCTCCCCTTTTAGCGAGTACTGGTTTTCTCGTCTTGGCCCATATAAAAAACTAGGTAGGTTCAATGAGGGGTAAAATGTTGTTTGCATCTCTTGACCCTTCAGTTGATAATCATGCTCCAAATGGTTATGGTCATACAAAATACAATGGATTATCTCATGTTTTAGAAAACTGAAACAATAATGACATTGTTACAAAAGATAAACTGATCTACACCCATTTGGAGGGAATGCCCCACTGCTAAGACAAGTTAATAAAAATCCAAAATTTCAAGGCTAAACACCTCTCTACGATTCAACCTCTCTCTGCTTCATATACTCCTACAAATTGTATAAAGCCTTAAGCCTGGGTTCGGTACCCACATACATTTCCAATGATCACTGCAAATTCCGAGGGTTGGTAATTTGTGACGACGAAAGGAGAAAATTCTGAAGGACGCAAACCCAAAACTGGTACCATGGTGACATCACTGGGAAGCTTATTGTAACATAAGTATAAAAAGCTGATGAAAACTTAAGAAGTCCGACTCCAAGGCGACCTACTCCCACCATAAACAACTGAAACCGTTATTATTCTGGCTTCCATCTCCATGCTCTCTTCACCGTCTCTTCTTTTTACCCTTCTCTTTTCTCGACCCACTTTCTTCACCATTTTCTTTCGCCTTCTTAGCACGTTTCTCCTCCTTAGACGCCTTCCTCTTCTTTCCTGAGGAGGAAGGTGTATTTCCATCATGAAAATTCAATTTCCCTCTAGCTCTCAGCGCTTCTGTGTTCCCCTTTCAGCTACTGGTTATTCTCGTCTTGGCCCACATAAAAAACTAGGTAGGTTCAATGAGTAGTAAAATGTTGTTTGCATCTCAAGACCCTTCAGTTGATAATAATGCTCCAAATGGTTATGCTCATACAAAATACAATGGATTATCTCATGTTTTAGATGATTTGGATTCATTTCAGGAGTAAATGGTTTTCTTTCGGCTATTGGGTCAAATTACAAGGTTTCAGACTCACAGAAGTCATACTTTGATATGGAGGAAACTCAGGATCAAGTATTCTCGCCTCCTTTGGTAATGGACATATCACTTTTGGAAGATTCTTATGAAGACTTACTCGGTATGTCAGTATGGCAACTTCCAATCAAATTTTCTTGGCATCCATTTGTTTCTTCGGTTAGTGTTTTCTGTATCCCTTGTATCTTTCATTGTGTGCTGTTGTCTACTCGTGCTGCATACATGATGCCTGGACATTCTTTAGTGACCAGTTTCTTTGGAGGAATGACCTTCGACGTATATTTGCATGCACATCGCAGTTGGGAACTGTCAATTATTATTTTTGACTTGTTTTGTGAAACCGTTGCATGTAAATAAGAAAAAAGTATTATGAATGTTTCCACGTTCCACCACTTTTTCGGCGCATATAACTCCATTTGAAGAACCATGTACACACTTCCAGAAATTAAGCAATCAAGAATTAATACATAAACAACGAGAGAGTAGAAGAGAGAAACCAGAAGATCAAATTCATTATTGTTCATAAAAACTTTTTCTGTTAATTTTGGGTTTTAAGAGTTTGTTTTCATTCTGATGCAGCACCATTATCAGAAACTGAGACTGCCTTGATGGAGCACTAAGAATCAAACTGTTGACAGGCCCAGTGTTGTATTTTCCAGGAGACTTATCGGTTACTGCTTACTTGTTTAGTGATTTATCAGTTGAGAACTTGAGATATTCTTCACACCATTTGTTTTGTGTACGAAATAGAAGTCGTACAAATCTCAAGGCCTTCTTTCTGCTACCATTTTTCTCTCCCTCGACATGGCCCTTTCTGCATCCAGTTATTCCAGTGTCCACAAGTGGAGGGGGATGGAGGTTCATTTGCAGCATTGGTGTACATTTCCGGCCATGAAACAATCAAGTGCCAACTGCTTCAGTTCTTGGAGGCCAAAAATCAAGGGGTGCTTTTGGTTTGTAGACTACAAACGGTTTCCTTGGAAGGGATAGTGCTAATTTGATGCTTAGGTAAAAGATCTGGCAAATCTTGCAATTCCCATAGTTAGCCGCCATGGAGTTGGATGGTGAAGTTTTCATTCTTTACTATCTGTATTGGTCGAAGAACTACCTAATTGTATTTGTTACTCGTGATATAATGGATTATATTTCAATTCGATAAGATGTGAATGATTACTATTTACAACCCGGACTGTTTCAGTTTACTCATTTACTGTTTTTCCTCTCTTTTCTCGAAATTGGAATCATGTCTAACCTTTATTAACTTCTGACCACTTAGCTTGTAGTATCTTTTCAAGTTTTGTTAGAGTCATGGCTAGTCGAATAGTGTTTCAGAACTCGCGCTTCACTGTTGTTGACAATTGTATACGGGTTTTTTTGCTCTCTCTGGTATCTTCAAGTTTATTCTGCATTGTGCGAAGTCTTATGATTTTCTTGATTTTTTCGTCTGTCATCTCTTGCAGCAGTTTCCTTACCTTCACTCCTATAAAGATTGAAGGAAGAGATTTGTCTTATGAACTGATATATTTATGATCTCTTCTATGTCTTACACAACCTGTACTAGATTTTATGAGCTCCAAACAACTGCTTGTCCATTTTGACTGCTTTGTTTTGATCGGCGCATTGAAAGATTTCAGATTATTAACCATTTATTCTCGGTTTCGATGGTTTCACATTTTGGTCCATTGTAGAAGTGTATCTCAATATTGGTGCAATTAAGAGCATCTTCCCGCACTCTATATCTCCATATATATTTGCCTCCATTTCTTTATTTTTGAGGAAAAAGGAGCTCCAATCCATCCTCTATTTTTTTCTTCTATGTGAGAGGACAGAGAAATATTTGGAGTATTAATATGTTGATCATTCACCTAGTTGTTCATATCGCTATCAACTAGAATGATCACATCTTGAAACTTATCCGGACAGAAGATTGGTTTTGTATTAGGACGGATAAACAAGACAAACGAGTTGAGTGAGTTTTAAATATATGTTCGAAACTTGTGTTCATTAATCGAATCGATTCCAAAAGATGGTGTGAATGTTAGTCGAATCGGTCGTGAATGAGCTTTTGATGATAACTAAGGTCGACTAGCTTGGTTTTCCAAAGAATATAAGCTTATCAAGCTGAGTAGTTGGTTTTCTAATATTAATCTGAATATATTCTTTTTTATCACTAGGTGTTTGGTGTAGTTTATACATACTAAGATTAATTTCGAAGCCTTTGAAATTAATAACGACCGTTTTAACGAGCTCAAAACATGTGATTCTTACTTTTTTATTAGACAAATCAGATTTTGAATGATCTCTTAACGGAGTCAAATGCCTCTTCTTCTTTTTTGAGCTAATATGAATATTTTTTCATAACCAATAACAAACTATTACAAGGAAACGTGGAAACGTTGGTCCGAAAAAAACAAGAAACAAAAACAAAATACAACAAGAACACTAAAAACCGGCACCGGTGTCGGAACCCACCAATCCGCTCGAAGGGGTGAGAGGATAAACTATGATCTGCATTCAGTTGTAATTTGTTCCCGCTGCAAGACGCCTTCACCGTTGCCGATGGGTAGCCCAGAAAACCGTCGCCTACGTTGATCGCATCTAGGAACGAATCAACAGGGCATTTGGTCGCAATTCCGAGGTGAGATTATAACCCCACTAACCAACTTTATTCCCAAATGTGTAAGATTATTCTTGTATCCCCACTAACTTACATTTTTGGGGCTGTACTTCAAACATTTCCACACTTGTTATTTCTAGGCCCCCCAAAAAGTAAGACTATCCTCTTAGCCTAAAAGAAATGTGAGATAATGTGGTGATCTGTCATCTCTCGTTATCCATGCCTATCCGTATAATGGATGCAATTAATTTAGAGCCAAGTATAGTCATGAAATTGGATGCCAAGATTTGGAAGTCCTTATCCGTTCCAATCCCAGTATGAAATCAAACATGGCCTGAAACTTGGGCAATTGGTCTTGTTCCTTTCTTTGTAGTAATTAAGAGCCCCCCTTCATTCTCTAAGTTTTTTTCGATAACCGGATGTCCGAGTCAGCTTGATCGCACCTCGACTAATTCCGGGGCTCTAGAGGTACCGACCATGTATAACCCTCAGTGGCGGTCAAACGTGCACGATCTTCCGTAGGAAACATTTAAATTAGGACGGAGGGAGTAACTGTACCTGGACTGTAATTAATACCCCTTGGGCCTCACTTGGGATGATTTAATACCGCCTCGTTTGATTCAGGGATTAGGCGCCTAGGATTGGACTAAGGGCGCCTAATCCCGCCTATCCTTCGTTTGGTTCCCGTTTTCGGCCTTGGATTAACTAATACCGGTAGGCCTCGTTTGATTCGCGGACTAAAACAAGTAGGATTGATAGTCCTGGGATTAGTAGTCCTGGACTATTTGTCCTGAGACTAATTAGTCCTGAATCTCACACAATCCCATGTTTGATTCGTGCAGGATTAACATCGGGATATCCCATATTTTAGCCTA
>JAXBDA010004422.1:0-29018 GCA_036023075.1 Gaultheria prostrata | reverse complement strand
TCCGGAACTCCTATTTCTTCTTCTTCCCTCATCTTCGTTGGTCTACCAGTTGGGACTCCAATCGTTCTTTTCTTCGTTCTTCTCAACAGGAGATTAGGGCTGATTTTAGAGGAGAGAGAGAGAGGATAAAACGTAATGTAATTTTTTTGACAGGGGAGAGAATAGGACGTAGATGAGGGGGGTTTTGTGAAATTAAGCCTAATGTTAACTTGAGTTGGGCTGAGTGGGTTAAAAGTGGTCCCTTCATCCTTTCCTAGCCAATAAGAGAGAGGGTATTGTTCACCCTCTTTTAGGGAGGGTGAACAAAATTGAACTCCCATTGTTTGGTTTATAGGAAAAATGAGAGAAAATAACAAATTTCAAGTTTTTGTTCACAATAAATTTTCCTCTCATTTTCGTTGCGTTTTCCTCCTGTTTTATTTTCTCTCATTTTCGCTAAGTCCCAAACACGAGGAGTTTTTCAGTGCCGAGCGGGCACCATCCTACGTGGTACCCGAGAGCACATCTCGGCCGTCCAAAACATTTTTGGACGACAGGGATTTGAAGAAGTGTTTTGGACGGCCGGAATTTGAAGAGAGAAAGAGGAGAGAGTAGAATAAATCTGGGCCATCCAAAACACTTTTGGACAACCGGATGTGCTCACACAGGAACCACGTGTGCCCGCTCAGCGTACACAAATTTGTCCCCAAACAGTGTGTCAAGAGCTCTTAATACTAACAGACTAGAGTAAAAGGTCGTTGGCCAGTCCAAAAACTAAACACTTCGCCGGCATCGCGACACAGTACAGAAGTACAAACTGCTACTCTTTCTCTTCGCTTTCTCCGCCTCTCTCTCTCTCTCTCTCTCTCTACAAAGAGCTGCGCTACTCCGTGCCTCCTGCGCAAAACTGGGGTTCGTTCCTTTCAACCTCGCCAATCATTCCAATGCGAATATATCACTTCTAACCAAAACGCTCATTCTCCCTCTCAAACCGTCAATTTCAACTCTGATCGTTAATCTACCTACAGACACAGCCGATTAGGCGTTGAATATCGAAACGCACTGTTTCTGTTCGATCAATTGTCTTCACATCTATATCTATACAGTACTGTTTATTTATGGCCCTGCATTCAGCTGCCCTGTGCTTCAGTAGCGTGCCTTCCAACAATCGAGCTTCTTCTGTTTCTTCCTCTTCTTGTTCGCCTATTTTCAGGCCATGTTTCGTCAACGTATCTCAGCCTCTCACTTCGCGTACGCTATGTCAATTGAAAGGTAATTGATTTATGTTTTGACTTCTGAGCTGAAATTGATTTGATATTTCTTGAGCCTGTTATGCTTCTTGTAGTTATTTGTGTTCAGGGGCAATTAGATATGCATCATGTGTTTGTCGTTTTGGTGGGGCTTTTAGTTGTACATCAAGTTTTTTTATTTTGGTAAACCGTGGTACTTGAAGTTTGTCTAATAAATAGGGCCATATTTGTTTGTTCCCGTTACGTGATCTCGTGAATCTGATTATGACTGCTATCGCGTTTACTTCTGGAATTTCTGCCTAACCGTGAACTTGTGAAACAGACTTTAAACAAGCAGAGGATGAGCTAGGATTTGGACGGAGATCAAATTAAGAAAGAGAACTTTGTGTTTGATGGTTTTTAGAAACTACTTCTGTTCTAGTTTTTATAGAACAATTAGGACACAATGAAGAACTAAATCTTGAGAGATTGTTGGTTTCATGTACTAATGACATTAGGCATCGTAATTTAATATCAAACCATTACGTTGGCGTAGTAAACCTCACAAAAACTTAGTGCACTCAGAGTAAATTTGGTCCTATATAATCATCATGAGTAAAATTAAATGTATTTCAGAAACATTCGACTTGATATTATTGTCAAATACTTCACCCATCTTAAATCAGGTGGCTTGAAGATGACCAAACCAAACACTTGTAGAGACAGTGTAATGTTGAATTGGTTTATCCGAGAGTGATAATTCTATTCTATGTACTTCGTCACCCTTGAAGCAGCTGAAGTTTTGCTTGAACTTCTGTCCTCTGGTTTGATTTTGCAATTACTCCATATTTGGGACTGCCATTTCCTATCATTGGAGAAGTTATGATTTGTTGAATCTTGTGGTTCCATCAGTTTCCTCCTGTTAGGATTTTCCAGTGGCAATTAGATGGATGATTTTTACGCTTCAATTATTAAGCTTGATGTAATAACCGGAGTTAGGATATACAGATAATGTTCTTGTTAGCTTGCAAGTGAGTCATCTAAGCGGGCCCATTCAGATAGAGATCCCTGGTAAACTCAATGAATCATACATAGATGCATTTGGATAGTTGCAGCTAAGGTGTAGGGCTCAATGTCGAAAGTTCTATTTCGCGAATCTAAGTTTTGTATTTGGATATGCAAAATGCACAAGACAAAAGGGTTGGAAAGAAAAAGGGAAGAAGAGAAATTTAAAACTTTTTCTCTGGGGTGACTAAATTAGTTAGGGACTGCAATGGCTTATGTTCAGGAAAATTAATTAGTCATTGAAATGTAGAACTGGAAAAAAAAATATATCTATTTGGTACAGACTGCAGTACCAAATTTTCAGTTTGGATTCCACTTTTTTAATTTGGTTAAACTCTTTGTCAACTTTTTTTTTTTCTATTCTAGGAAAGGCATTTCCAAGCACTGAAGGGGTACCTCCGGCAACTGAATCCCCCCTTGTGGTTTGCTTTGGGGAGATGCTAATTGATTTTGTCCCAACAACAAGTGGGCTCTCGTTAGCCGAAGCACCTGCCTTTAAGAAAGCTCCCGGAGGGGCACCTGCTAATGTTGCTGTTGGTATTGCTCGTCTTGGTGGTTCATCTGCTTTTATTGGAAAGGTACCGTTTGTATCATAGATCATGTACTTTGGTCCTGCTCTGCAAATATGATAGAGCTACTGCAACGTTATTCCCCTTGATTATACCAAATTGTTCATCCGATGGCCGGTATGTTGCAGCATATGACATCATGTTCCTTGTGTGGCCACCTCCATCAAGTGTTATTTCAGTTGGACTGCAAGCTGACATGTCTTTCTTTCTCCGTAGCCTCTATAAAAAATTAAAAAAAAAAAAAAAGTCTTTATATATGCATGCATATACTAGGTGGAATGAAATATTGATTTCAGCCTCTGTTGTGCCAATGTAGTGTGAGCCTACCTTGCTAATATGGAGTTCTGTGCATTAAAATTCATTAACAATGTATCTGATTACCCTAGTTGGTATGTCATTCCAAAATTTTTGAATCATTCTTTATTCGAGCACTCCTAGAGTTTCTTCTGGTATTTGTTTTGCCACTGAAGAAATTGGTACTCTGAGTATTCATAGATTCACTTATCCACAGACTATACCTCCCCTGGTCATACGTATGGCTGCCCGAAGAAGAAGTCATCTAGAGTGATCAACAGCTTAATCTAGTTTATTCGTGAATCTGAAATGCAATTCACCCGCTGATCTTTCAAGCAGTGAAGTGTTTTTTGGACTATACTATGAGAATCTCTCTTTGTACATATTGAAACACCATACCTACTAACTTCTTCTGCTTCAACCTAAGTGTTATCTCAAAATTGGTTTTCCATGAATTCGTCGTGTTGTTGTCAGTAGGGGTAGTTGAAACAAAACGAAAATATTTGTTCTCATGTGATAAAAGTCATCAACCTTGATTAGAGGCTGATCCTATTTAATCCTGAATCTGAAATACAATTCACACCTGTTGATCTTTCAAGCTGTGAACCCGTTTCCAACCTGTACTGTTAAAATCTTGCCCCCCACGATTGAAGCCAGTATCTATCAACTTCTTCAGATCTTTAATTTAAATTGTATCTCGAAATTGGTTTCCGAGAACTGCTTGTCATGTGCTTGTCAATACACATAATTGGAAGAAGACAATTGTTTCTCATGTAACTGAGATCATTCATGTTCACAGGTGGGTGAAGACGAATTTGGCTACATGCTTGCTGAAATTTTAAAGGAGAACAAGGTAAACAGTGAAGGGATGCGCTTTGACGCTGGTGCCCGAACTGCTTTAGCCTTTGTCACTCTGAGAAGCGATGGGGAACGTGAGTTTATGTTTTACCGGAATCCTAGTGCCGATATGCTGCTTCAAGAATCCGAAGTTGATTATGACTTAATTAGGAAGGTAAGTGAGGAGTACTTGGATACTTACGTAAGAGGGAAAGCATGACGTTAACGAAAACCACAAGTAGTTTTATACTATCATTACATGATATCAATTATCAAATTCAACTTAGTGGATATTTTTTATATGAATTTAAGTTTAAGCTACTCTGTGTGACAGTTATTGACTATATGATTAGGAAATGAATGCTCTAATAAACAGCGGTCAGGAATTATTTTGAAATACTTCTGCAGTGGTGTACCGAAATTGAACAAAAAACTAAATGTGTGAGAAGTTGCATTATCATTCTATAAGTAGGTAGATATTTTTCATGCAAACAGGTACCAAGAGTTGGTAACTCTTTACTACCCATCTTATCCCATTGAAGATTTAACCATCAGATAATGACTAATAGACCACTTCAACATCTAAATTCCTCTAATTTGTTTCCAACGATTTATTTATTGGAGTTTGTAGCAAATGATAGAATTGAACCTTTCAGTTACTTGTGTTTTACTTTTCTTGTATTTCGGCGCTGTTCCTCGAATGAGCTTGTCTTGGGATAGCTTGCTAGGAGGTAATGCTGCTCTAGTGCTCTGTGGATTCTTAGCCTTTAAGAAGTTTTTTATTACTTTGTTTAATTTCACCTTTATACTGCTCTATGTTACGAGGAAAAAATACTCCATCTAATCTTTCCTTGTATCATAACACTTTCGTCTGAAACTAAGTTCCCATACAGTTTCTTTCATTGACCTCTCAAAATTAGTTTTCCACCTCTCTTTGATTCTTCTTCTTGGGCCAATTCTCGTTAATCTTCATTCTAGGTACATCTAATATGATTCAGAGTATAGGATTCCTCTCCCATAGCTTAGCATGTTTGTATGCCCTGTTTTCTTCATCTGTCCTCATCATTTATAAAATGATCATATGCTTTATAGAATCTCTAACTTGTTTTGTTTGGTTCTTTCTTCCGTAGTTATGGTTTTTGGCCTTCAAAATTTCTCGGTTCTACTCTTTTTCTGTGCTTTATAGCATGCCCCTTTTCTTGCTACATATTTATTATTCTCAAGCCACCCTATTTATATTTACTGAAGGATCATTTGCCTCTTGACTCACCACACTTATGGTAGTAGTACCCTTATATTCTACTCATCGTCTAAATGCTATGCCTTTCTTTGAGCGTTCGTCTTTGGACAATTCTACTTCTCCTTGTTTGAAGGCCATTAGATGTTGTTCAATTAAACAGTCTAAATCGTAGAATATGTTTGTGCCCCACATTTTTCTTACGGTCACAGCATTGTCGCTAATCTTTCTGGCTAGAGACAAACTGGTCAGACTGTGCATATCAAAGTCGGAACGTTATGGCGTAAAAAATTTTGCCGTTCAAAAACAAAATGGCATAAAAACTTTTTGATTGTTTCTTGATATTTATATGTAGGTGTTCTTGCCGATATTAATATACAGACATCTATTCTATTTATAAAGGGAGAGCAACACTTTGGTGTGGATTCTTCTTGAGTCTGGCTCACACTTTTGAATTCTGCAATCAACTCCTCATAATTGTAACTTCCCCTAACAAACACGGACAAATGTGTAAATTAAGTGTGGCAGTTAAAAACACGTTTCACCAATTTCCCATTGCTGTTTTTTCATCCTCTCCTCTTCCCACGATTTTATAACTTGCCCCTTCTCCTTAATTTCTACATCCCTCTTCTACACATGCGAGTTATTGTGTGCAGGTATTGTTGATTTTTGTTGAATTGCATAGATCATGGCACCTGCATTGAGTGTGCCACGCTCTCTACTATTTATAATGCATAAGCACTACACTAAGCTTATAGGCATTCTTACTTATTGTTCAGTTTGTGTAGAAATATCTGGTAATATGTCATATTCTCTGGCAGGCAAAAATTTTTCACTATGGTTCCGTAAGTTTGATTACAGAACCATGCAAATCTGCTCATATTGCTGCTGCAAAAGCTGCAAAAGATGCTGGTGTGATTTTATCTTACGATCCTAATTTGAGGCTTCCACTGTGGCCATCTGAAGAGAGTGCCCGAGAAGGGATTTTGAGCATATGGGAGATGGCTGATATTATTAAGGTAGTCTTCCCATTAAACACATTGTGCTGACTTTTCGCTTGTCTAGGCATTTTTGCTATCCTTTGTCATAGATATTGATAAACGACAATAAGCAAAATGTTATTGGAAGCTCCATTTCTGCTGATTATGTTAAATTTACTGACTAGGTAAGTGAAGAAGAGGTTTCTTTCTTGACAAAAGGGGACGATGCATCTTTCGATGTTGTTGTTCGTAAATTGTTTCATCCTAAGCTTAAATTGCTTCTTGTTACTGAAGGCCCCCAGGGTTGCCGGTATTACACGAAGGTAAGCAATATGTATTAATTTTGGTGATTGAAAACATGTTGAAATACTCTTTTTGGTTCCTTAACTGTCTGCTTGGTGTCATCTATTTCTTTGGATAAGTGGAGGTTCACTTCTGCTGACAAGATCGTTGACTCCCATTCCGCTTGCATTTTTTTGATAATGTCCTTGCTTTGGAAATGAGACTAAGAAGGTTTCCTAATTTTTTTCTACAACAGTAAAAGAATTCTTTTGGAGAGAATATCAGGTAGTCATTTTGATTGTCGGCAGATTGTAAACCTTGAGAACTGAACTCACCTAGACTGGATTTGTCACCAATTGGCCTAAATCGTACTTAACATCAACCACTCTCTAGATTCTTAGGTTGTATGCTGAAAGGTTGGCTATGTTCGGTTACTTGGAGAAACAAAAGCTCAAAGATAGTAAAATCACTTCAGAAGCCACTAGAGGTATTATACTGATGTAGAGGCATTGTAGGGGGCTCTCTTTGTGGTCAATCGGTATATGTGTTTTTGCTGGTAGCACTAGTGATCTACCAGTTCTGCATTGCTCGGCTCATTATAACTGTGCGTCTGAATCTGGCTAGAGTTATGTATTCTTTCAGAAGTTCACCGGAAGAGTCGATGGTTTAAAGGTGGATGCAGTGGACACCACAGGAGCCGGAGATGCTTTTGTAGCTGGTGTGTTAGCACAACTAGCTGAGGATGACACATGGCTAGAGGTACTGTTTTCATTGAAGAAGTACTTAATAATGCTCAGTGTCATTTTTTAAAATATGTGTAATGGTTATGCTCAAGAAAGCATTTGCTGTTGGCCTTTTCGATTTTCCATAACATGAATAAAAAAATGGCTATGATTTGAGAAGGAAACAAATAGACAATGCTACAGCCTCCCACTAGCATTCACTTGTGAAAAGGTAGATCTTGAGGAAATCCACCTCTACCCTTAAAAGGCTCAAACCATATAGCTTTTAGAAAAGTGGCATTTTGTTCAATATCTCCTCTTTCTCACGCGGAAGTGTGCTGAAAACATATTTCTAGCTGTCGAGGGAGCAGTACTGATATGCATAAAGTAACTACATGTTTTGGATAGTTTTTCCATATAGACAGAGGTGGAAACTTCTTGAAATTGTATGTGAGAATGGCCTAGCACTTGGGTTGGTAGTCAAACAACGATTATTGAAAGAGGTTGTATTCAGTACTTCATTAGGCATTCCCTTAATTGGTTTTTTCCTATTGAAAGAGGTTGTATTCAGTCCTTCACTGGGCATTCCCTTAATTGATTTTTTTCCTATCTCAGGGGAAACGGCTATGTAGCACGGACACGGACACGAATAGTGATATAGAAACGGACACGGACATGGGATTTCTAAAAAAAGAGACATGGACACAGACACGGCAGGGGACACGGCAAAAATAAATAAAATTAATAAATGATATCAATTTTGTTCCGATGGAAAATATAGTTATTGGTATACGCATGAAGCTTCAATATATGTAAAGAAGCATCTTATTATACTTTTAGCCCAAAATATTTGAAGTAATACACATTTACCCCCAAAAAAATTTAAAAATTGCATATTTAACTCCTGCCGTGTCCCCAAATGTGTCCCTCCCGTGTCCCCCTAAAAAATTAATTAAATTTATTGGACATGCCACGTGGTGTGTCCCATACCTATTTTGCCGTGTCCCCATCCGGCCTCTAGAGTGTCGGTGCTTCATAGCGGAGAAAGTATTGATTACAGAATTCATTTGCCTATTTCCATTTCATTGTATAATTCATGATATCCTTCTCGTGTGCAAACTACGCATTGTAAATTTGGATTTGCCAAAATGTATGGATAGTTTTTAGCAAATCAAGTTAGGTATCTTTGTCATTTTTTATTCTGTCCAACATTACTGGAACTACTTTGTCTCGTTAACAAATTGCTAATTATTCCGGTTATCTTTCAGGATGAGAAGCGACTAAGAGGTGCTCTATGGTTTGCGAATGGTTGCGGTGCATTGACTGTCAAGGAGAGAGGTGCAATTCCGGCTTTGCCAACTAAAGAAGACGTGTTTTCTGCCATCATGGGCTTCTGAAATACGTCTTGATCAACTACTCCCTAATTATACTACTCTGTAATCATTTTTTCTTCATGATGTTGCGCAAAATAATTCACATTAGATCAGATTGAAATAAAACGGCATGCATGTATCCTAGTTTCATGTGTATTGTCTGAGATTTTTGAGAACCTACTCTCTGTAATTACTTTGATCCCCTTTTTCCTTACTCAAAACAGAATTTCGAATCGATGAATTTATGGTGAACAGTGCCTGTCACTTTTCCTCTTCTGTGATTTATCTCCTCATTTCCTCCTCTATGTTTCATATAGTTCTTTTCAGTGTGACATATGTACCCAACACCCAAGAGGTTCTCAACAAGATCAAATGTAAGACTTTTTGTCCTTTAACAATTGATTGGAGGAAATAGAATTAAGAGAAGACATTTCCTCCAGTCCAATGGATTTTCCAGCCGTGTATGCCACCACAAGTCTCGTACTTTTGACCTAATTGTGCCAGAAAGTCTAGGTACCCAGAAAGGGTATTCAGAATGTGTAAATCAATGGCTCAGATTTACTCCAAGTGAATCTGGGTCATTGATTTTCAAATTCTGGGTATATTTTCTGTGTATGTAGCGGTGCTGATTCGAAACTTCATCTCTGCACTATGCCTTCGAATTTCAATGCCTTTTTTTTTTAAATAAAAAATAAAATTGATTTTAGGAGAGACATTGCTTTCGGATTTCAAACATAATGTTGTTACTTTATCCATTTATGTTGTATTGTGTCTTTCAGAGGTTGACTTGCCCCTTTTATTACATAAGAGAAATTGGTAAACTATATGCACTTGTGCCCCTTGGGAAATCTTAATTGTCCTTATTTTTCACAAATATAATCAGTTGACAAAATTTTGTTTGTTCCCTAGATATATTGTATTTTTTTTTTTTCGGACCACTTACTTACCTACTTAATCAAGTTAGTAGTTTCGAAAAAGACATGTGAAGCAAAAGGGACCCGAACTCATTAAAGAAAGAAATTTGTTTAGTCCTCCACTAAAAATATTAACAAACTCCAAAAACCTCAGGCGTGGTTTACTTTAAGATCAGCAATATCCTCCAATGAAGTATTATGTTTATAATTTTAGGAGCTGGATCGTCTCCATTCTCTAACTGCCCAATTTCGAAATTTGTGGGCCCCGCATTCAATGGCTTATTTTGATGATCGGAACCGCGGCCTATGAGAATTTGTCCACATCAATCATGCTCAAAATTGTCTACCGAATATCAATCTACACATGATCTATGCATTTATCTTGAGATGAATAGACTCGGATCCAATTTGTCATTCTATTTTTCTCAAGATAGATGTGTTTCAAAATCACACTTACCGATACGAAAATCACATGAGTTTTCGCATCATTGATGTTCTCAACGAGTTTTGAAAAGTGAACAGTTCTGATCTTCAAAGTGACCCGAAAAAGGCCATAAACGTTGAAACTAGCTAGACGGTCCAAAGGAACCCAAGAGCAGTCGAACCATATAGAAAATTTTGGGTGCAAATTGGGTACCGCTAATGTGGTATCCGAGCGCTCATCTTGGTTTTGGACAGCCCAAATTTTTCCCTCCCTCTCTCCTCTCTCTTACTCTCTCTAATATTCGGACCGTCCAAAATACTTTTGCACGGCCGAAATGCGTGCTGAGTACCGCTACGTGGTACCCAGCCGGCACCCAAATTTTTCTCTCCATTCTTTATTCACCTCAAGTCTCCCATGCTTACACACGTCATGCTAACAACCACACGCATGGTGTTTCTATGTTTTCCACACCAGACAGAGAAAGATCTCAAGGATGATGCCGTAAAAGAAAAAAAGATCTCCAACCTTTACAACTCCTACATAAATTTTTGCAACACAAAAGTCCGAAATAAATTAAATTCTTTTTTTTTTTTAAGAGAAATTGCAACATGAGGGGGAGATTTTGATCACAAATAAACTAAAACCATTTTATCATCTCTTTCCTCTGCAAGCAAGAAAACAACATATGGGCAATCTCTAAGCAAGAAATCATTGATGACACTACCTGCATATATACAGTTTATCACACTGGTTTTGCTTCAAACACTTCGCGCGCTTTGCACAACCAACACAGTTAAAACCAGGGCACGATATAAGATCGTTGTCTTCACCGGCAATAAATAAGATCATCGTCTTCAAAATCTGAAACTCCTACCATTGCCAACTCTAAGTGACTCTTCATCTCGCATTTCGTGTGTTGAAACAGAGGGTTACCGATAATGCTACTGCTACTTGAAAAACTTGACTTTTTCAGGTTAGAGGTATTAGGTTGTTGTTCTCTTATTATTGTGATAACTTCATCAATGTTAGGTCTCCGGGATTCTTCACTGTTTATGCAGGCAGCAGCGGCTTGTACCATTCGGGCTACTTGTTTTGAGTTTTTAGGCATAAATTTGAGATGTGGATCGACTAATTGTTCGATGGTTCCTTGCTCTAACAGTGGCTTTGCCTGCAAAAGAAGAAACCAAAATCTTTTAGCATGTTATTCCACAATTACGTCAACAAAAACATTCGGCCAATAATTCGTGATAACAACTGTTGACTGTTAAGAATGTATAAGAAATGCCAGAAATAGAAATAGGATTGAGAACGTTCAACTAAATCAGCGCACTCGGGCTTCTACTGTTCCACACAAAAAAAAAAAACCTTAGAACAGCAAGGCAGCATCTGTCTCACCAGAAAAGCTTCAAAGTTAAAAGATCATACTCAATGATGCTACATTCTCCATATGATTAAGATCATTATACTCGATATCCAAGTTACATCAGTGAATTAGAATTTATTAAAAGTTCGTTTTTCAAAAGCCAGAATCCCAGTGAGTATAATTGAAGGAAGCTGCTTTCTACATCTCGGAAGATTGATTGCCTAATGCCGAACCTCCAACTCTTGACTACATACCTAAAACATCTAACTGCGTGGTCAAGTGTAGACTGCAGTCCTCTAATCATGTGGTCAGGCGTCGACTGCAGTCGTTTCAACAAAAAAAAAAAATTTCGATCTATACTGTCAGTCTTCATTGTTTGGAGACAATCTCAAAGGCTAACAGTCAAAATTCCTACAAAGACATTAAGTCTTTCCTAGGTAAGTTGTAAGCTGATTTAAAATAAGTTTCAAGACCTTGTAATTAATTATTGGAAGGTAATAATAACTAATAAGTGAACCACAGATTCAACTGTCAGAAAGTTCAACTGAATGTGATTAAGCAGAAACCAGAACAGTGACCACATACCCACACGACCAAATTTTCATCCCCTGGACCGATTGGCTTCCGGCCACTTATTAGCTCCAAAAGGACGACCCCGAAGGCATAGACATCAGTTTTATCAGATACCTTCCCATGCTGGAAATATTCGGGCGCCAAGTAACTGCACAATAAATTCAGAATTTCAGTAAATGGAAAAAACAAATCATCCAACAAGAAACAAAAGATAGGATCATTATTATGCCTCATTCTACTTGAAGTTTTCTTGAGAATGAGATCATACCCAAATGTTCCTTTCACAGTTTTACAAAGGAAATGTACGGAAGGTGCAGGAGTCCACGTAGCTAACCCAAAGTCACACAACTAGAAATACCATTGAAAATGTTAGCATGTTACCAAAGCACAGAAAAAATAAACCCAATTCTTAAACTATCCATGCATCCGGTACCTTTGGCGTTCTCTTAGAAGATAGAAGGATGTTGGAGGGTTTAATGTCTCTGTGAACCACACATCTCTCGCTTCCATTGTGCAAATAACTGATTGCCTCTGCTATTCCGATGGCAACCTTATACCTCACGGAAAATGGAAGTGATGGACCACCCTTCACTCCCCTCTTCTTCTCTGCAAGTTGGTATACCCAAAATCATTTAGCTTCAACATCAATGAAGCCAACTGTCCATTTAAAAGACGAGAGATTATTTGTCATACCATGCAAATACCGCTCTAAGCTTCCACCAGACACATATTTGTAGACCAGAAACAAACCCTCATCAGGATCGATACAAAAACCCAAAAGAGGAACAATGTTTGGGTTATTGAGTGAACTAGCAATCATCAGTTCTCTACAGAATGCCTTTGAACACTCCTTATCTTCCTTATCCAACCGCTTAATCGCTACAGTGGCCCTCAAAATCCCAACTGTGCCCTTGAAAACACAGCTCAATGCTCCTCTACCCAAAACCCTGCCTACCCAGTAAAACAAAATCAAATCACATTCAACAGCAAAAAAAACCCATAACCAAGAATGAAAATCTTTCAAAAACAAATGAAACCCAATTGAATACCTTTAGAAAAATTGCGAGTAGCAGAGAGGATTTCAGCAAAGGAGAACCTCACCAAGGTGTGGGCCACAGGAGAGATACTCCTCTCCAGTGACTCAATTCTTTTCCATTTTAGCTCACGCGATCGAGAGTCGGTCAATCCATTATCCAAATTCACCATCAATATAGTAGCAGAAGAGGGATTAAGATTAGCCCCATCCATTGATTCGAGTTCAACTTGGGAGCAGAAACTAAACCTGAAAAAGACACCTAAAATTTAGTCCTTCAACCGGGAGTGAGAGGTCTATTCGATTCTTTCCTATCATTTGTGTTAGGATCAAGCGCTTACCATCTCACCAAAACCCACAGGTGTTAGTGAAGGCGCAACTTTATTTCCTTATTCCCTATCGCGCCCAAGCGCCAACGGGTCAACTGAAACTCGGCCCACCTGGCCTCCACCCAACAATCCCCCCTCCAGCATCTGCCCGCAAGCAGCATGCTATCCAGGAGAGTTGAACCTTTGACCTTGGCTCTGATACCACTTGTTAGGATCAAGCGCTCACTATCTCACCAAAACCCGCAGGTGTTAGTGAAGGCGCAACTTTATTTCTTTATTCCCTATCGCGCCCAAGTGCCAACGGGTCAACTGAGACTCGGCCCACCTGGGCTCCGCCCCGGCAGGATGCTAGACTTGGCCCATCTGGCCTCCGGCCAACAATTTGAAACTTCCACAAAATTTCAGTAACAAAACACTAAGGATTGGCAACCGTCTCATATCCCGGCGCCTATTCGACCCAACACACACAATCGCACGCTAGGACTAAATCAACCAAGAAAACAAATAAACCACACAGACTTATTCTTGATTTTCCAGTTTTATACCTATGTAAACAAAATTTGTACATCGCCTGTGAATAAATCAAGCAAGAACACAAAGAAGCGACACAGGTATTGTTCCAAAAACTGACTTTATGTCGGTAATTGGCTTAAGTCGTTTTTCGGGCTGATGTATTGGCTCTCGAATTTTTACATGATTCTCCAAAACTAATGAAATTTCTTTAAATGAGTTTCCCATTTGATAAAATTTGCTAAAATCAACATTTAAGTTTCTTAGCAAAGATTCTTCCTCATTTGCTAAAATCAACGGCTGATTTTAGCAAATGTTGATTTTAGCAGATTTCATCAAATGGAAAACTCTACGCAATGGCAGACATGTATTATCTCTTAAGATTTACGTTACTAATTAAATTAATACTTCTGTTTAAGTTTTGAACGCAATGTCCTAGAATCACCTGACTGGACAGGGTCGAACTCGACATAGTCAGCAAAGTGGCAAACTAAAACCGGACCTCACAAAACCAACATGTCTAACCCCAAAAAAAAAAAAAAAAAAAAAAAAAGAAACAGAAACCTGAAAGAGGAGAGAACCGATTGCGGGTCAGCACTAGACAAATCTGGGCCAGATTCAGCAAGCAACCACGCCTTGTTGTGCTCTGAATTGCTTTTTCTGCTCTTCTGTCTTTCATCCACTTGATTTTTCAGGCGAGATGGAAGAATGCAGCCCAACCCAAATTCCCAAATCATTTTATACAACAGTGTTTTGATCTTTAGCTCATTTTTATAGTCACAGTAACCACTACTACTCTCATCAGTAGCTACAGAGGAAGAAGAAAAAGAAGGAGCAATTTGGTTGTGAAGAAAAGGGTATGCAGAATTAATGGAGCAATTATTTTGGGGAACCCCCATTTTTGAAGCAGATCTCTATGAGATCACAGAAACCCAGAAACCAAAAAGTTTGACAGAGCGAATGGAATAATAAAAGGTGGAGAGAGAGAGAGAGAGAGAGGAGAAAAGGTGGAGTTGCTTTGCTTGAAGGAGGGGAGAGAATGTCACAAAACACAGACAAAGGGGAAAAGGGGCGAGATTGTTAATTGGGTGGTGTTAAGTAGGTAGATGGACAAGTGTGGTAGATTTTATATATACCTTGTTTTAATGGGAGAAGGTGTAGGAATATGGTCCAGAGAAGATAACAAATGAATAAAATGTGTGTTATAATATCCAGAGGGTGGAAGGCGTGAACTGATGAGAGAGAACGGGAGATTCTTGGTGCTAAAAGGCAACCAAGACCCTACAAGGGGTAAGAGAGAGAGAGGAGAGAGGCTTGGTGAATAAACTGACCAAGGAAATGTAGGAAAACCTAATGGATATGTAAATAGAAATGGGCTATAAATTCAGATATTCTGAGTTCAAAATTCGGTAATTTTTTTGGATTGGGGCATTGCAAGAGCTTTTCTTGTAAATTCGTTAGTTCATGGTCTACTTTTGATCAAACTGAAAACAGGATTTAGTTGAGGTGCGAGCGAGTTGGCCTAGACCGCCAAATAAAAAAAAAATGTGAGAAACTTATGGCTCATTCGTTCAGTGAAAATTATACTAATAGTATGACTCTAAGGGGTGTTCGGATGGCCTTTTTTTTTTTTTTACATTTTTTTATTTTAGGTCTTTGGATGGAAGTATCAAAAATGAGTTATGGGAAAATGAGTTTTTGGTTTTTTAAGTTTAAAGGGTGTTTGGTAGCCCTCTTTTTGCATTTTGAGATTTCTACTTATCACATTTTGAGTGTTTGGGAGATGGTGGCCAAAATGGTTCTGCCATAATAGATTTTCAAATTTTGGGTATAGGGAGCAAAATGAAGAAAGAGGATGGGAGGAGCTTTTTGACTTTTCATTTTTGACTTTTCTCATTCTGATTAACAAAAAGACCTACAAAATATATTTTACACATATCTCTCAAACACTACTCTAGTTGCAAAATGCATTCTACATATTTTTCTCAAACACTCATTTCATGTTCAAAATACATTTCTGACCATAATCCAAAAAATCAAAAAGGCAAAAAATTAAAAATGATAAAAATAGGCTCCCAAACACCCCCAATGTAAGGGGGAGATGATATTTTTACTTCTCATTTTTCACTTTTCTCATTTTGGTTAACAAAAAAGACCGGTAAAATATAACACACATCTCCCAAACACTACTCTTTTTATTAAATACATTCTACGTTTATCTCTCAAACACTTTACAGATTCAATAATACATTCTAGTCATAATTCAAAAAGCTAAAAATAAAAATAAAAAAAGCAAAATCCTAACACAAGGCTCACAAACACCCCGGCCCACATGAAAGAAAGAGGGGGCCGGAGGGGAGGTGGGGACCACATGTACTAGGAATATGAGTAACTTATGATGTAATGGGATTTTGAAATGATTACATGATTAATTAATGAATTACTAATCAACAAATATAAGAGAGGAAGATGATAATTCGTGGTTTGGTGACCATCCAAAACCGTCCCCACGCCCAACCATCAAGCTTACCCTTGACAAAAGACAAAAGCAGCTTATTGGGAATGCAAGTACTCTATAGAACGGAGTATTCCTCCCCTCTAATATTGTAGTGGTACTTGATAGAGTGATCTCTGATCCGAAGAGGACATTTTTTTGACCGGGCAAAGTTTCCAGTGATCCTAAGATTTGGATTGTTTAATAAGTGGGATTCGAATGTGTGATCTCATGAAAGATAAACACTTATTACTTTCTCATATTCACTTAGTCAAATTATTTAGAGTTTTGCTCCGTTTCTATGAGAGCTAATTTCTCTGTATACATATTTATTGCGGGATTTGGAACATAGCTGCGAGTAATACGTACTCCCTCTATCCTATAATGTTGGTCCTCTATTACATTTTGGGATGTCCCAAAATAGAGAAATTTCCTTATATATCACTTCAACTTTATGCGAAATGTCATTTTGGTCTTTCATGTTTCAATTTCGACATAAAAAAACCTTCAATTTACGAATTGGTTGCAACGTGATCCAAATCTGGATTTCTGTTAGTTTTTCGGACGGAAAAATATCACATGTCATCCACGTGACCAATATTGAGGGCATAAATGCCTCTTAGAAAAGTCAAGTAAAAAAGTGTGAATTTCCAAAATTTATCCTTACAAATAAATTAAAATAACTTCTTGGTGGGGGTTCAAGGGGTAGTAGTGGAAATTAATGTTCATTTTCAAAGGAGATATGTTTGTAATGATTATCTCATTAAAAAGTTGAAATCCTCAAACAGAACTAACAATGTGGGACGGAGGGAGTAGTTAACTGTCCTCATCTCAAATTGGAGTACTTAATGAGATTTGATTGAAGAACAAACTAGTTTTGGCTGGCATGTTTACGTAAATGAAGACAAATTCAAATTTTAACTCCTTTGTACTGTATTACAAATGAGCATAGGCTTATTATGGCTGGACTTGATGATTTGGTGGTGCCTATTAATGAGGTGGTTGGGGTTTTGCTCTTGTTTGTTTGCTTGTTAGTATCTTCCCTGTTCTCTTGTGAAGTTGCAAGTGCAAATTGAGATGACTGAAAGTTCGAAACCTATTGCACCTATCAAAGTCATGATGATCACGATGCGATCCTGACGTTCAATTCTGATATTTTTCTCAAAGACAGAAGTAAGAATGATACCGGAAGTGGTAGCTAGCTCATGCGGTAGAACTCTTAAATGTCACACACTGCATTCCGAATCGAGTCACATGTCACCTTCCCATCTAATAGATTAGAAATAACAAATGACCAAAAAAAAAAAGTAGAATGATACCATTATTTTTGTTAGAAAGTCATTTGCATTGATCTTGATCATGCACAAATAGCGTCCAATTTAAACGGAATAGGCAATTTTATGAGCGGAGTGTAGTTATATTAGGTCCCTTAAATTCAAATAATTGTTAAAGTTGGAGGTTTGTCAATGGTTTCAGCTCCCAAAATTTGATTTCCCACAGTAGTTAGTTTTAGTTTTTTCTTCAATATCTCCTTTTTTTTTTTTTTTTTGAGTAGGGGGAAGGGGGAGCCACCACACTCTTGTGGGGCTGTGAGGAGGGTGGGGTTTGAACCCCACATCATGCATGGGGTATCAAAGTCGTGCCAACTGCACCGGCACCCACTTGCCTTCAATATCTCCTTTATTTCTCTTGTTTTTGCCCCTTTTGGAGGTTAACTATTTTTTGTCGCATGCCAAAGGGGAAAATTTTACTCCTATGTATATTCTTCCGAAAATTTATTTAGTATAAAAATAGGAAGTGATTTCCACACTCCCCAAATTATTATTCACACTCCTTTTTTTTTCTAGTGAAAGTTAGAAAGAAAAAAAAAACGAGAGTGTGGATAACAATTTGGGAGGTGTGAATATCATTTACCATAAAAATTAACTCTTTGTATGAATATTTAGATCCTAGAGTGGTCGGTCTATATTTCACGTTAACAAAATAAAAGTTGAAAAGGTATTTTATCCCTTCATAAAAGATTTTCATCTTTAATCACACTTTGGTGGAACAAGCATCTAATGATTTTCGGAATCATAACTAAGAATAATAGAGATAGTTGGCACTTCCATCTTATCAAATTTGTTCAATTCAAGAATTATTACTAGGGGTAGGAGCTTGAACTGGGTCAAGCCAACCTACAATATAATGGCACCATAAACAAATCAATCAATGGGAATTACTAATAGCCCAAAGGTTCATTCAGTTGGTTAGTCAGTTTGCTCTTTGCCTAATGGGTTAGGTTCAATTCTTGGAATTAGGTTAAAACTAAAGAAACATTTTGTGAATTCCACTGCTATGTCAGCTCTAAGTTTCTAAAATAAATTTCCAGTGCCAATATTTTTTTCCTTGCTGCCAATAATGCAATTAACAAAACAACCAATTCCAAAATGATACCATCAAAGGTATGATGTTGATAGAAACTCATGATCTGAGTGACTAGAAGACTAACCAGTGAGAAATAAGGCAATTTTAGAAGTGAAGTGAAGTAACTTATCCAGTTATCCGGAAAAAAGAAATTATAAACTTAAAATATAATATATGATATATATGTGAATGGGGATGCGGGGAGGGGAAAGACTATATCATCCCCTACCCGATCCCCAAAAATTTTCTTAAAAAATCCCCATTCCCTACCCGATCTCCGAAAAAATCCTCGAACCCCCTACCCATTCGGGGAGAAGATGGGGCGGGTCGGGCGAGATGGTCATCCCCTAGTGGAATCTGAGATTTCTATGGGGTAAGGGAGAGGAATCAGATTCTCACTCAGTGAATGTGAGATTTCTGGGAAGGTGATTCCTTGTTGAATGTGTCATCAGGATTCACGTTCCTATTCCTGATTATTCCAAACGTAGGAATAAAAAAAACATGGAATAACATTCTTGTTCCTGTCTGTTCCAAACACTAGAATCACAAAAGGAAGACATCGCATTCTCATTCCTTCTCAAGATTGATGTCATCCAAACTGAACTTTATTTGACTAATTTGTATAAGGTGGTCCGAACATAATCAACAGTTGAAAAATAACAAATTAGAGATTGAACCCCAAACACAATCGGCCACTTAAAATTCAATAATTGTGGGTGTGGCCCTTGCACGTGCGACATATGTCGGTTTGGTATGGGGATGATTTGCAAACTTGATTATTGGCCGTTAAAAGGAAATTACAGTACAAAATTTGTGAAAGTACAGTGTATCGTGGGAGATGTAGCAATCAGTTTACAGTGTTAGTTGTAAGGTCTCATCATTGTCGAGGATCATGTTAACCCTCCCATCTCACCCGTCCCCTCAATATTTTCCAACCGAAATTGTGCGCATCCAAATTATTAGAATTATGCCTTGAACTATAAACGTTTCAATAAATATGTTTTTTTATTTTCTCTCCATAAATATCACATCAATGTGATCTTATTCTTCAAAAATAATACATCATATTATCTTATCGCTCTCTATAACTTATCTCCCTTAAATTAATCTTCCATCCAATCGACCCCTTAAGTGGGATAGTGTGGCTATCATGTTTGTTAAGTGAGGGTAGATTAGTCTTTTTGCACCACTCTACTTCTTATTGGATTACCAATACCATGTCTGTGGGGTGATTACCAATCCCCCCTTAAGGACCAAATTGCTAATCTTATCGGACTTATAGTCCCTACGCATTTTGGATTATCAAACATGATATTAGGGCCCTTCGGAATTGTTAGTCCAATCCTTATGGCTAAGAGACAAACGGATTAGACCTAAATTTGAAAAAGAAGCGAGAGGAGAAGTTTAAAAGAGAGAAAGAAAGAGAGATAGAGGGCGGCGACACCTCCCTAGGGTTTCGCCCTAGCGGCCGATCCACTCCCCCTCCCTGACCGCACCCCTTCCACCCGCCTCTTCTCTCCGACTCTCCGATCCTCTATGGGCGACCACGGCAGCGACGGGTGACAGCGGCGGCACGTGCACTGGCGGTTTCTTCTTCCTTCCTTTTCCGTTTCCGGTTTTTTTTTTCTTTCTATTTTTGTAGATGACTGTAGTTTTGATTGGTAGATTAATGAATTTTTATCTCTTCATGAAAAACGGAATAGACCTTGGAATACATCTTCAGATGTTGACTTCATACATGCAAGCGCATGCGATCGATGAGGTGAGAAATTAAAACGTGGTAAGCTCACGAGACTAAACAAAAGAACAAAGAAGGGACAAAAAGATTCAAAGGAAAAAATTAAGAAATTGAAAGCATTGCAAGCGTGGTGGATTAATAAAAAAAAATGGAATACGTGTTTTATTATATTATGGTATTTTGTGATACTAAAACTAGGGGTACCAATGAAAAGTGTACTATCCGGTGCACAGAGCCTATTTTTTGGTCTCACACAAATGATTGAGATTTTTTATTAATGTTAAGATATGTTTTCGAATGACCTGGTGAAAAATTAGATTAATCGGATTACTGCAAGTGTGTGATCTAATGTGCCAAATTTTCATTCAGAATCATTCTAAATGAAAAATTGGTTCATCGGATCACGCACTTGCATTACTCCAATTGAGCTGATTTTCCCGTACAGGCACTCGAAAAATATTTTAAAATTAATGACCGATTCCGATTATTTATGTACGACCCGGAAATGAACCCCGCACGCCAGTCTATACATGATCGGTACACTCTCATCGGTACTCATAGAAGGGCTCTTTATGATATTGAAATTGTCTCTGTCTTTGATGCTATTACTCTTCTACATAGGAAACCACTGGCTATTTTTTTCAATATTTATGAAGACAAGAAATTAGGTTTCGTCGTTTCTATTCATACAAACAGAATTTGATAGTGATTTTCTACCGTAGTACATTTTGTTGAAGTTGACTCACTACCTCATTACGAGTCATCATAATCGGTGACGTTAGTGTCATTTGAGTTTTTCCCTAATTTTTTGGTATTTTCTGTTTGGTAATTTTGTTTGTTTTTTTGTGAATTTTTATTAGATTCTTGTTTTATTTTTTGGAGTATCATCCCTCGTCAATTACAACCAAAAGAAAAAAAAAATCACTAAGGCGAAAAGGAAAAATACCAAATACAGTAGCTGGTATTTTTTTTTTTGTCTTATAGTGTTGTCTTTTATGAACTTTTTCAACATTGATTCACATTTTAATACTTTTCTAATTTCTCTTGTCGAGACGAATGATTAATCATAAAATTTATGATGACTTGTGGATGAGTTTTAAGTTACAAATTCCATGAACGTCCCTGTCTATTATAAACAAGGTCAAACGGAGAAATTATACTTTAATCTTAAGTGAAATGAGTAATTAGGTGGGAGGTATTTAAATTCTCACCACATTTAGGTGTGGCATTATTTGTCTTAGGAATTCGGTCAGGTAGTCCTATGGCTAGAGCACCTGTGGGCACTAGGTTATTTACTTCATTTTTCCTAGGGGTGTTCACGGTCCGGATTGGTCCAGATTATCATGAATTCAATCCTAATCCGTGAGTCACGGTTTTTTGAAAATAGAATTTGTGTCCAATCCAAAAGTCTCACGGTTCGGTTTCAATCCGATCCGCGAGTCATGGATCGGTTCCGAATTTGTCCACGGATTTTCAATTTATTCTAAAAAAAATTATCAACTCATTTAAAAATCCAAACTCAACATTGAAACATACACTTCACTAGTATAGTTAGTAGATGAGAATATAAAGTATCAAGAAAAACATAGAAAGAGTAGTCACTGGAAAGAAATAATGAAAGTTTATTAAACATTCCAACAAATTAATTGAACAAATCTAAACTTGAACATTATGGAATTAAAATAGATAGCCAAAAAATAATACCCAAGATTCATTTTGGATTCCAAACACAATAGTCAGTAGGCTATAACCTTCCATATCAAATTGTCAATATTATAAAGGTGGTAAAATTATTTATCCACACATATATATTTGTTTTAAAAAAATTATATATATTAAAAATCTCACGGTCAGGATCGGTTAATCCACCGTTCCAAAATTAAAATCCGTGTCTGGACCGCGAGTCACGGTTTTTCTTTTTTTGAATCTGTATCCGGACCATTAATCCATAGTTAAAATCCAAAAGGCACAGATCAATTCGGTCCGGACCGGATTCACGGTTCACCGGTTTTTTTGAGCAGCCCTAATTTTTCCCACTAAAGCGTATACCCTTATTTTGTAGGA
Source organism: Gaultheria prostrata (assembly GCA_036023075.1). Lineage (NCBI taxonomy): Eukaryota > Viridiplantae > Streptophyta > Magnoliopsida > Ericales > Ericaceae > Gaultheria > Gaultheria prostrata. Next base: position 6,603 of record JAXBDA010004422.1, on the reverse strand, counting down.
CCAATGTTCCTAACCTGTTCACAACCATGAGAAATTATGTGGGTTTTGACGCAGCGAAACTTACGAGAGACTAATTAGAGCATTACCAGTGGTATAATTAAAACTGGATAATCAAAAGTTGCCACATCAGATTTTGATTATCCATACAAGACATTTAGAAAGTTAAAAATGTGGAGTGTCACAATGGTATTTTTTGTCCATAATAAATAAATAAAAGATACTATTCACTCTATTTTTATTCATAAAATGGGCACAACTTTAAATTTGTATATATATATTTTTATAATATTAGTACTATTTAAAAGATATTCACAATACCTTTAAAATGAGACCAATCTTGAACATATTTTCAATTTTTTATTATTGATAATTTCAATTTTTTTAGAGAGAGTGCAAAAAAATTGAGTTTTGAATTAAATATTTGAAAAATGGAGGGAGAATGTTGTTTCTTTTGAATTCATTCTACTAAAAAAGACTTATAAATAGGGTGTGGTCCCCAAAATTTGGTTATTGAGAAAATGTTGTTAACTTTGATTATCCAAATTCCAAAATTTGGTTATTGGCTAAAAGGTTGTTATCTTTGATTATGCCAATGTGAGCCAATTTTTTAACAAACATGTTAACTTTAGTTATTTAGATGTTTTGATTATTCCGTTGGTGATGCTCTTAGCGTACTAGCCTAAATGAGATAGGTACTCAAATCCACGAGTGTTCTTGAGGGCACAAGAGAAAGAGATGAAACTCTGAGTTAAAATTGATTAAAAGATGAATAATGAAAAGATTGCAAGCCCTTTTATAGGAAAACCCTCACGCGTACTACTAAAAAATAAAATATCCTGGAATTTAGGAAAACTACTAAAATTGAAAATTAGAAGGAAAACAAGACTTTCCCAATTGGAATCAACTTAAATGGAATTATACGCTAAGAGTAATTGAAAATCTAAATAATTCTTAAAATAGCAAAAATATCCAATTGAAGGCCTAAAAACGTTATTTGGCCAAAATCCATCATCAATCACGACTTAGAGTCGTGTGTCATGACCGCAGTGCAATTCTGCTTCAGCCCACCAAGTTTGGGCTGATTCCGGGCTCGTCAATAAATTGCCAAATTTTGGCAATTTTCAATTAAAAGTTGTTTGGGCCTCCGAGGTTTTAACCGGTCCAATTGATCATAGAATTGGGCCGTCACTTGTTGGGATACGTTATCATTACCATGTGTGGGAGTGGATCAAAAGCATCCATATGTGTCCACAGCCTTCTAATGCAATAATCAGAGTTAAGTGTATTTCTTTTTCGGTAATAGGTACTTGCCGATCAAAAAAGCAAAGGTACTCAAAAAAAATTTTGGAACAATTTCTCGATTTGTGTGTCATCCGCAAGGGGCGTGCTAATCGTCTATTCTATGTATTAATTGTTCCAATTTTATAAAATGTATCGAAGGGACAAGGGTAAATGTATTTTTATTACAAATATATTTGTTTCTGTTCTATAAAGCTTGACTTTTCAGGATTTTTTAGTTGATGTCTATGAGGATGATGACTTTTGTTGTAAAGTATAAAGAGTCAAAAAGCTCAAGAATCGACTTAATGGAACAGAGCCTGAATTATGAGATTTTGGGGTAGGTTATTTGTTGGGTTGAATGGATTCCATGAAAAATCAAATATATGAAATCAAAATATTTCTCAACAGGAGGACATAATCAGAAAATTCAAGTTCCACCCATTAAAGACCAAAGTTGAAACTTGACTCACATATATTGGCTTTTTAACTTTTTACGTTTTACGAAATAGTTTTTTTTTTTTTTACATACATCAACTAAAGAAGCTCAAAATAATCTGCTTCGACTAGAAGACATGAAACCCTTTCAAATTAATTATACAAAAAGGAGGAGTAAATTTCATTGACCTCCCTTGAGGTTTCTAATAAATATAGAAACCTCCCCTGAGGTTCCAAAAATTACAATAACCTCCCTTACTTTACAAACTATTATCCAGATTCCCTCAATCCGTTAAGTTTGCCCTAACGCCGTTAGATTTTATTGTTAAATGACTGAAATGCCCTTCAATATTAGATGAACTACACAATTAAGTCTTCTTGTTCTAATTTTCTTCTAATTATTTTTTTTTGTTTGAATAAAATTAACTAAACTTATAATGTATCAAATTTGGGTATACATATGTAGTTTGTTAATTGTTAATTTTTTAAGTTAATATTTTTGCTTCATGTATCTTGATCCTTTTTTTTTCTATATGCAATTTTTATTTATATACTTGTATATTCCAAACTCCTCACAACTTGAAAAAAATATATTGTCTTCATTACGAGTTGGTAAATTCATAAGAAGAAGAAAAAGAAAAGAACAATTTTTTTTCTCTTCTACATATATAATGTCAAATGGATGATGGAAGATACATGTAGATACTAAACAACCATATAAAAAATTGTGACTTTTTGATATATTTTTTTTACAAAATGAAGTCCCTCTAATTTACACTTTCATCATTCTTTGAAATTTTTCTTCTCCTTAAAAATTACCTACTAGTAATGAGGACCCCTTTTTTTTTTTGTTTCTAGTTATGATGGGCTAGGGATATACAAGTGCATTTAGCGTGATAAAAAACATATAGAAAAAAAAAAGAATATTTAAATAGATATAAAAAATTATTACTGTCAAAATATACGACGTCTTAAAAATTAACCAAATTAGATAAAATTATAATTATTTAATTTGATTTTAAGAACATTAAAACTTGATTGTGTAGCTCATCTACTGTTTAAGGGCATTTCAGTCATTTAGTGATAAAAACTAACGGCATTAGGGACAACTTAATGGATTGGGGGAATCTAGACAATAGTTTGTAAAGTCAAGGAGGTTACTGAAATTTTTTGAACCTCAAGGGAGGTTTCTGACAAATCAGAAACCTCAGGGGATGTACGTGAAATTTACCCAAAAATGAATGATTTCGACACCTTTTTTTTTTTTTTTGTCTTTTATTGTGAAATTTTTATGCGTAAAGTTTCACTGGAAGACAAAAAAAGGAGATACATAAAAGTTTTACTAGAAGACAAAAAAAGGAGTGAATATAAATTTGAGAGGGTGAAAATCAATACAAAAAAAAAGATTAAAAGGAAAATGAGCGCTAGAAGGAGGGCTTGAACCTCCGACCTTGTGGTTAACAGCCACACGCTCTAGCCAACTGAGCTATTCCAGCACTTGATATACGTGTTTACGTAATTAATAACTTAAACAATAAGTTTCTACCAGTTAAGTGGGTGAGCCTTCTGCACAGACTTTTATCTCCTCTGCCCACGGAGGGATTCCGATAGGGAAAGTTTGGTCACACATTTATTTTTACAACTAAACTTACAAATGATTTACCATGCTAGCCATATATGCTCACTTACTTTGGTGATCGGAAACGTTCACTTTATTGGGCACATCAAAAGTAAAGAGAATACTAAAATTAAGGTTGGATGTTGATAATTACGTGATCGGAAAAAAAAAAACGCACTCACACATAAATGTGGATACAATGGGCTAGCTCAAATCTTTTGAACCGATTCTATTCATACTCGTATTTAAGCAACAACCAAAAAATCATTTCTCGTATTTAAGTTCATTTTCAGCAATTGATCTTTTAATCTCTCAAAATTTTGACGCGATCTGATGATCCAAAAATGCACTGAAATGCGGGTACATGCAAAACTGGATAGGTAAGATACGAGAGGACCAGTCATACCAATTCTATCCACACTTTACATTGAAACTAGTAAAGTGGTTGCGGGCAAATGAGCCCACTTCAATATATATTGGTGTATATTATAAATATGTACTATAATAAAATAAAATAAAAAGTCCATCTCTCAAAATAAATATCCATCCAAGGTAGAGATTAATTTGGAAAACAGCAACCAATATTTAGAGTTCTGAGTAATTTTCGAATAAATCATCGTAATAAATCACACAAATTGGGCCCGCTATAATATATGCTGGTCTATATTATAAAACTATAATATCTATCCAAGGGTTCACATTTATTCGGAAAACATCAACAATATTCATGGTTCAGAGTAATTTTGTAATAAATCATTGATAGAGATTATTTTTATTTTTCCGTCCATCAGACTAAAACAAATTTGTTAAAGTCTTTTACTTCTCCATTGTATAATCAAAAGCAGTTTACAATCTTAAGATTCTCCGTCCCGTAAAGATGGTCCACTATTCTATTTTAGGATATTCCAAAAAGAATTTCAATTTTAAAAAGTTTCAAAAAAAGTAATGTCATATTCCCATTTTACCACTCATTTTCTTTTACTTTCAATAGGTTAGACTTTCAAAACACATCACATCAATTGGTAAAATTTAGGGATGGCAATCGCGACCGAACCAATGGGTACCCGAACTGTAACAGGTTTTTTTTCCTGAACCATAACCGAAATATTCCCTGCAGGTGCGGGTATCGTATGGGATGTGAGATAACCGGAGGGGTTCGGTTCGGGTTTGAGATAACCCGAACCAGAACCGATTTGTTAATTAAAAAATTACCCTTGTAGTATATATTAATTACATTTAACCTCTTCTATATATATAGGATACGCACCACACATTACACATTTATGGTTAGGGTTACACATACAGAAGTCGAGAGAGGCGATCTCACTCACCTCACCTAGTACGTCTCAGTTCTCTCTCTCTCTCTCTCTCTCTCTCTCTCTCTCTCTGCGACATGCCTAGCTCAGCCTCACATCTCAATGAATCTGCGGTATGTCTCTCTCTCTCTCTCACACACACACACACATTTTTACGTTACATGCCTCACATCTCAGCTATTTTAGTTGAATATGTGTTTTGGTTGTGTATATAGCCCAAGCACATCTCAATTAATCTGTGTATTGGTTGTGTTTTTGTAATAAGTGTTGCTTTTTGGAAGAATTTTTTTTGCAGAAAGTAAAACAAATGAAAAAGATAAGAAAAAGCACAAAGATCCTTTTTTTATTTACCACCCAATGTTTGTTTAATTAGAGAATTATAGACACCAGAAAGAATTACGAATTGGGTTGTAATTGTAAGGCTGCAATTTTAACATCAACCAAAGGAAGTACTAATTTGGTTGTGATTTGAGCCCCTATTTGGGAAACTATATATGATTAATCCTGTTTTTAGAACTTTGTTTTAATGGTAATTGTAAGTTTAGTGTGGAAAACTTTTTTATAATTTCATTTCCAGGTTCGGTTACCCAAACGGTTCGGGGACTACCCGAACCCTGTTTGGTTCGGTTATGGTTTCAGAATTCCCTCCACGAACGGGTTTCGGTTCGGTTCTGGGTACCCATCTGGGTTCGATTAATGGATTCGGATATGACAATTTCAGAACCGAACCGAGCCATTGTAATCCCTAATAAATTGGAAAGTTAACAAAAAGTACAACCAATAATCATGTTCCCTTAATAAATTAGATTTCCAATGGGAGACCAACCAAAATGGAATGGAGGGAGTATCATTGATACTTTTGCTTCCTATTTTCTATTAAAAATTTTAAATATCATGGAGTAGAACACTTACCATTCACAAATCTTTTTGTGAGGTGTTTATAGTGAAAGGATCCTCTCCAATCCCCAAATTTTTCTAGGCCTTTTTTCTGAGATTACTCTGATGACCGAATTATTTATTTGTTGTACTTATCGAGAACATATTCAATGTTCTTGGAGCACCGCCACATGCATGGTATTTTAAGGATTTTATTCGCCACACATTTGGTGATGGAACTCACACGTATGTTTAATGAAGAAGGCTTATAAAGCACCACATGGTGCTCTTGATACACAATAAATTTCCTAGAGCTATTTTTATTGCCACGTCAGTTCTAAAAAAAAAAATTAATGCGACTGCACACGTCATATATTGACACGTGGAGAGTACACTAAAGTGAAAATGACATCTTTTTACAAAAGACAAAGATTGACATAGGCATAGCGTGCCAAACAAAGAACAGCCACACAAAATGGCGGTACTATAGGAATTGCCCCAGTATACCCAAAATGGCGGTACTGTATTCAATTGCCCTGATATATCTGTAAAGCTCCAAAAATTGGGTATGTTAATAAATAAATTTTTACAATTTATGTGAAAATAAATATAAATGTCATTAAAATTTTAATGAATACATAATTTCTCCAACAATAAGCTAAAAATTAGCTTATATATCACAACATAAATAAATTAAACTCTAACATTGTCTGAAAAACTTAAACATTTAATTAATGTTCAACTGAAAGAAAAGACAGAGCCATCTAATTAGAGAACTACTGGTAAAGTCACGGCTTCGCCACTTCATATCCATATTACTGCCCCATCGCCTCAAAATCAACAGGCGGCTCTTCCTCTCCTTCTGTACCTGGCGTTGGGGACACCAGGGCCACGAAAAGTAGTACCGTGAGTGATAAAATTACACTCAGTAGGGCACCCTATGTTGGAAAAAATATTGCGGCAATACAAAATCCAGATAATAATCTCGATGATAACAATATGTAACGAATTACAATGAACAGAAATGAAATAGAAATTACAGAAAACTGGAAATAACAATATACAAACAGAGGATTG
>JAXBDA010004421.1:0-29019 GCA_036023075.1 Gaultheria prostrata | reverse complement strand
CCCCCCCCGCCCCCCCCCCCCCCCCCTTTTTCCGTTCTGCTTCTCGTAATAAATAGCCTAGCCGCCGCCGGAGCGGCTTTCGCTCCGCCCCATCGGGTTGATCAGATTAGTGCATCGGGGTTGGTTCTGCCCCTTTTATTGCCACCTTTGCGGCTCTATCTCCACTCTAATCGGCTTGCATGGTCGTGTGAGCTTCCCTCGCCGGCAATTCTACCCAGATCCGTCCATCCGTCGTCCAGCCCCTGTTCTGACGTTTGATCAGCCTCCGGTTTGTGGTCGACTGCGCTTTCTACTGCCGTTTCTTGGGTTCCCCGACATGAGTCACTCGGCGTTCTCGGTTCAGCCTCTCATACCTGTCGGTCCTGCCCCTGATCCGGCCCGTTTTGGGCTATTTTCTGCCAGCCGTGCATAGGTTCTCTGATCAACACATATCCTCCGGCCCGTACCTTTGCCGCGTCGGATTTAGATCTTTGCGTTCGGATCTACCACATTCAACGGCGTAAGATCTACCACATTCAACAACTACGCCTCCAGCCCGTACCTTTGTCACCGCTTCCTCCTGTGCATGCTCGGCCATCCCGTTTTCTTTACTCTTGAATTAAAATTGAAAAAATGTGTTTGCTAATCTGTTTTTCCCCATTCCCTGGTCGAGCTTGCGGTTGCTCGGCCACCCCGTTTTCTTTGCCCTTGTTTTAAAATTGAAAAAATGTGTTTGCTAATCTGTTTTTTCCCCTTTCCCTGGTCGAGTTTTTTTCTTTCCCCTTTTCCTGGTCGAGTTTGCAGTTGCATGTGTGTTTTTTCTGTGTTTTCCAGGTTTGAACATCTGACGGGAGTAAGGTAAAAGTTGTGTTTGTTTGAACAGCGGACGGGAGTAAGATAAATGTCGTGTTTGTGGAATTTACGTTTCATGCTGTTGTGGTTGCAAAGTCTCAAGTGGCGGAGGTGGCGAGAGTCTTCGGCGGAGGCAGCTTGTTTAGTTTTGTTATTAACTGTTGCTCTATTGGTGGTGCTTGGCTAGACTTACGTTTTTGTTCACTGTGCCTTTGTTGTGTAGCCAGATGTAATGACATTGCAGTGCATTTTGATCGGTTACATCATTTAGGTTTACTGTATCGGCATTGCTCAGTGATTAATAAAATTCTCTCTATTCTTGAAAAAAAAAAATACTCTCTCTCTCCTGATATCGGAGTGGATGATAAGTTTTTTTTTCTTATCAAAGATCGGAGTGAGATTTATATATAGGATAGTTAAATTACAGAGTATTTGATATCTAAGTAATAAAATTCTCATTGATAAACTATCTACACTGTATTGGGCAAGCTTTGTATGATGAAAACGCGGTAGGGAAGAAATTTCATAGAACTCATTTAATGATTTAAGTTTATGAAGGTCGATTTCATCAAAGAAAAAAGGCAGTACCGGAGCTAGGATTTGAAGTTGGAGGAGGCCAAATTATGAAAGAAATCTTGGTGAGATGATTTTTTCAAGATCAAATCCAATCATTCGAGTATTTACAAGACGGTTTTGATAACTTGAAAAATTAGTCTCGAGTATTATATCATATCATTTGACGAATTATCATATCATTTGACGATAAAAATTATTCGCGATTTGTGAATAAAGACAAAAATAATCCACAAAACTTTGTTGTGTTTAGTGATTTTTTATTTTAAGAATTTGATAATAATTTTTTACTTTTGAGATTACTCTCGTCAAGACGAACCGATAATCTATAAAAATAGACGCAAAACTCAAAAATGAAATTTTTTTTAATAAAGACAAAAAGGTTCATCCAAATACATTATTTTTGCCAAAGTACATTTGGTGCACACCCATAGGTTTTTTGTTCTTCATTTTCCTCACAAAATTCTATGTCCACAAATTCAGAGCAGCACCGATGTTCGGATTGTCCAAGTCCTACTCCAAGTAGGTTGCCCAGTTACTGTCGAGTCATTAAAAAAAAAAAGACATGCAAGTCGGAAAAAACAACAAACAAAATTAAAATTACAATTGTGATTTTAACTTGAATTATATAAAAAACAAAATCAAAATGTAACATCGAGTGTTTTATGATTAGGAAATGAAATAGGAAACATGGAAAAAAAAAATATGGAAATGGACATTTCCTCCGCGCAAAGCGTACGTTAGTAAAATTTATTGACCCGTGAATAAAAAGTTGGAAGTCTTCTCATATGCTAACAAACTAGACTTTCGGGCACTGGTGGGTGGCCGAGGAATCTTTCATGGAAAATGTCGAAATGGTAATTATCAACAAGAAAAGGAGCCAGTTCAAAAAAAAAACAAGAAAAGGAGCCACTTCCGCCATGAAAATGGACTGAACTGTGAAGTTGGCCCATTGGCGGGACCATCATGGACTGATAAAATAGGAAATCGTGGAAAAAATTAGTATGGAAATAGACTTCACGCAAAGTAGCTAGGGTTTGTTTGGAACTTTGTGTTTGGTTGGATAGAATCCATCCACTTTGGAATGGAATTATTATTCCAATAACGGAATATCTATTCTTGTGTTTGGTTCATGAATAAATGAATTAAGGAATGTGTATTCCAAAAGGAATAAATCTGGGAATTTCTATCTTTGAATGTCTTCTCCCTCAAGGTTCTTCATTGAACTTGCAGGGAAGATTCTGTCCATTTTGCTGAAACTTGTTTTGAAAATTTTGGGCACCGCATGAAGTACTGGACCACAATCAATCAACGAGCCAAACTTATTTATATCAAGCGCCTACAAAGAGGGATTTTACTTCATGGCCATGCATGCATGCTAGCCCAAGCATATGAGATAGACTACTTGGAATATGAAATATCATACTACTACTGTAAGCTTAAGTGCTGGATCTCTTAATTTAGTTGGTAATCTGCACACAGACTATGGGTTTAAGAGGTGAAATGATGAAATTACGTGGACGACTTGTATGTGTAATGCTAGAAAATAGAACTAGATTTTAAACTAGCTCGGAGTATGGACAAGCCCCTAAAACATGAATTATAAGTTGTTGAAGTTAAAAATTAGTTGGTGGGATTCTACTGATCGAATTGGGGTTTTATGGTTGGGTATCGATGAACAATGTCGGAAATGGGAGTTAAAAATTCCATAGTAGCATTTGTGGGGATGGAGGGTTAAATTAGATGCAACTACAAAGATGAATGCTAATAATTATGGTCATTGGACACTGCTTTGAGCACTATATTTTATTATTTAACATCTGCATGTGAAAATGTGGTCTTCTATGTAGGATCAAACGCAAAGAAACATATTGAGACTTAGTGCGTACTCTCGAGGTTAACTACTTGGATTGAGGTCACTATACCATCGCGTTCATCACCAGTGTCCTACCACAAGAACAATGTTGGTATGTCTTGCAACATTTGCCATAGAAAGACCTATATATCAACAAGTGGGGACGATATTCACTTGCGGGAGTTGTGATCAACAGAACCTTGGTTAAATAAAGATCTGTATTAATACATCTTTCATATGCCCCATGTCAACAACTCACGTCAATATTTATAGGTGTTGTACATGTGCGAGCTGAGGTGGGTGATACTACAAGTCATATGCCAGCAACTCTATATGGAAGTCATGCTGCAAATAACAAACCTCCATTAAAAAGAGTAGTAGATGTTCTGAAAATCTGCACATAAGTTATTGATCTTCTTCTAATCTGTTCATTTGCTCCTTCAAGAGAGTTGGTTAGCTAACTGGACCTGAATTCACCTTCAACGTGAAAGTGACACAGCTGAGGAACACCCTTCGACTAAACATCATGATGTTGATGTAGTGCAGGTTCTTGGCCATCAGAGCACATGCATCTCACGTGCCCGGTGCTAGTATAAAAAAGATGGAAGCTCGTTAGGTCTCGCTCTCATTTTACCTTTTCCTTTTTGATTCTATGTTTTCATTTTGGTTTTGTTTGTTTGTCCAATTCGCCTCGTGCAATTTTGAATCTTCATATATTTGAATGCAATTATTTTTCCGAAGGTTTTTGATGAAGTTGAACAATGACACCGTCTCAATCGAGCTCAAGGAACCATCACAGGTCTTCTCCCCATCTCTTGTGACGATTTTTCATTCTTTTGGAATAAACTCATAGTCGAATTAGGGCTTTTTTTGATACCCTGAATGTAGGGGCTCGGTATAGTACTGGACCCTCATCCCTGACCCATCGCTCCACGTCTGTGACTGATTGGACACCTCCACATCAGTTGACCGAGAGGTCACTAGTAGAGGGACCGAACTGTCACTATAAACGGGAGTTCCGCTCATGAATCCCTACGCGCTGATAGAAACTGAAGGGTAAGATGAAGCACCCCTCGGCTAGAAGGTGCCCCTATGACTAAATTGGCTAAGTGCTAAGACTATGATATCATGACCGACGGGCGATGCATCCGGAAGGTACACGCCTCAGACTCGGTGTTGACAGCTCATGTGGGTGTAACAACCCATGTGCTGGAAACCGTTAATGATTATGGCGGTGAAGATAGCCAATTAGGTTGTGACACGTGTCACCCTTCCATTGGAGGCATGTGCATGTAACCCACTTGATTGGACGAGTCACCATGACGTCAGTCGAACGGTTACCACGCGTAACCCTCACGATCGTACTTGGAGGGCAAGTCATCCTAACACTATATAAAGGAACACTTTGCTGGAAGAGAGATATACACATTCTAACCCTAAACCCTAGATCTGAGCATTTCCACTTCATCTTCTCCTTCAAGTACTGACTTGATCATCGGAGTACCGTCCTGGACTAAACGGTCCAGAGCAGTGCTAACGTGTTTGTTCCAGCGCGCAGGTGGAAAGCTCAGGTGTGGGAAGATCTACTCAGGCGGTTCAATTGCATTGAAGGAAGGTTCACCAGAGGAATTGTAGCCCCACACTGAGGTTTTGCTATTCGTAACTGTGTGGTATTTAGACAGCTAGATAGTTATTGAGGAATGGTACAATACATGAAATGGGACATGAAAGTGCATCCAAGGTGAATCTCACTCCCATATCATGTCTTGTTTTCATGTTTCCAACACTTTCCCATAATTATTCCGTTCTATTGCAGCAAGAATTGTTTGATGAACTGTTATTTTACCCCTTGTAGGTTTTGTGAGGTGTCTTTGGTAGTTTCACTAATGTATTGCTGTTTGAGCGTCCAAACTAATCTATAATAATTAGATAATTTACATAGAGTTCTTGTGACACTTTGCTACATTAGGTACCAAGAGATGACAGCGATAATAACACGCTTGGACTAAACTCTCTTTTAAGTAGCCAAATGTTTAGGCAATTAGGCCAGGTAACACACCTCAACTTATCCTGAGACTCTAAAGTTAATGACCGAACAAACCTCCAGTGTGTAGTGATTGTCTCTTAATGGCGGCTTTCTAGAAGCTGAATTCGGTGAACAAAAATTGCAGCTATGGTTGGGATCAGAACTTCAAAGCATTAAAGGACCCTCATTATGGGTGCCTAACCTTCTAGAGCCGTTGGACAACGTTCATATTAGTGTTTCTTAAACATGACCAAAGCTTTGTTTACGATATTGATCTTGGCTATGGATGCTTCTCTCGGATTCTTCCTCTTGGCAATGAATTGGTTTTCCATCTCATTTCTTCGGCAACTTCTCTACAGAGTTATTTTATATACTCCCTCCGTCCGGATTTGTTGGTCCGTTTTGGGGATTCCAACTTTTTTTCCATTACACTTTTTGCACTACTTTTTGTGTACTTTTTCCATAATTTACTCTTTAACTTTTGGAAATGGACAAACATTTTCGGACTTGAAAAAGTATGTTTGTGGACCAACAAATCCGGACGGAGGGAGCATATTTTTTTGTCTGTGTTTCAGCTATCTATTTACAAATTCATGATCTATTCATCATTAAGAGAGCATACAACCCCATTCCATTATGGTAAACTTGCAGTCACCATCAGGCTTGATGCATAATGGGATTGTACATCCAGGTGAATACTTGACAAGTTTTGACATGTCAATCCCCATTTGGATAAACAGTTCACATTCTTTACTGGAAATAGTTAAGCCTCCCTTCAATTTCATCTAGAACCTGTATTTTGAACCTGTTCAGAGGCAAATTGTTCCAATTGCTTTCCGTTCATTTGGACAGTAACAGAGAATTTCAGAAAGAGGTACTCATCTTCTCTCTGTAGCATGGCAGAGACTAAAATGACAAGAAGATATCCAAATTTCAAACCCATAAATCATATCAACACCGCCTTATCTAAAGCTAAAATTAGAAGACCACATAATTGGAAACGCTACAAAATCACAAATTAGTAAGCCTGTTGCTTTCCTTGAGATGCATTTTTTCCATAGGACGACCATATTTAGTTTCCTTGAAAAGAGTAAGGCACAAATTTCCACCCAAAATACAACCGGACATAGGTAAATCCGAGTATGCCTCCTTACTCTATAAAAATTCTAATTAGCATATTCAACTTTCAAGTTATAGAAAACTTTCGGCGCTGAAAGGTTTTGATGCCCTCAATGCGGATACTTCAAATTAGTCGGCAAAAATGCCTGCCAAGGACGATATGAAACTGCAAACGATATAAAACACCCACCATAGCATTTCGGGGTCTAGTGCCCCTACTTAAACAATTTTTGCAATAGTGATACTGTGAAATTAGGTAGGATACAACCAGAAAAACCAGCCAAATATAACAGTTTTAAAAACTAACAGAGAGTGATGAATTCAATCAGCAACATTACTTCAATTTAATCGTGAAGCCAAAATAAGTACATTATTTTGAGGTTGGAGGATTCTATGAATGAACTACAACTCCAACAACAAGTTCATCTGCAGAACTTGTTACACCACATGATATTTTATCCACTGTAGACAACTAATAGTTTCCTTAAAATATAAAGCACCCACCATAGCATTTCGGGGTCTAGTGCCCCTACTTAAGCAATTTCTGCAATAGTGATACTGTGATATTAGGTAGGATACAACCAGAAAAATCAGCCAAATTTAACAGTTCTAAAAACTGACGGAGAGTGATGAATTCAATCAGCAACATTACTTCAATTTAATCGTGAAGCCAAAATGAGTACATTATTTTGAGGTTGGAGGATTCTATGAATGAACTACAACTCCAACAAGAAGTTCATCTGCAGAACTTGTTACACCACATGATATTTTATCCACTGTAGACAACTAATAGTTTCCTTAAAAATTTCCACATACAAGAAGATACACACAGTGCCAATTCTTCATGCTGTGAAGACAACTTCAGGCAATGATCCTTCTTCTACAAAAGCTAAAGTTTTCTTGTTGGAGGTCTTGAACGCTACAAAGCAAATAAATTCTAGACCCTCGACAATCATATTTCTTCAAAAATAAAAAATCACCGATCAAAATTTTTATTTTTCAAAAATCAATTGTTGTGTCCCAAAGGTACAACTCTCAGCTCTGGAATTCTCAAAGCAAGGGTGATCAACCCTGATCCTTCTTCGTATTCAAACTCTACTTCCTCTGTGTCAACTGTTATCTTCTTGGGACAAACCGACGAATAGACCCCAAATATGCCACACCCGCGCACTTTCATGGAAATGCTAGCAGTCCTCTTGGATTCATATTTTAGTTCCTTAATGGCTCCTCCCGAGTTGAACATCTTAAGGAAACCTATGGGAGCAAAAGTAGCGCCATTTGACAATTTCTTGAGTGGCACTACCAAAAAGATTTCATATTCTCGTGCATTCGAAGTAATTGGCATCAATGTACTGTTTGGAAGATATATCCCGTCTCCTACAACGGGTACCGAAAAGAAATGTTAAGCACAGTCTGTTATCCTAGTCACTGGCGACTCCACTATGTTAGCCGTGGCCGACCCCACGGGAAATATTTTTTTACTTACTACATTAAATTTTTTTAGAAATTTTAAATAACCCTATGTAAATTTTGTGGCGACACCACTCTGGATAACTCCTTGACTCTTACCCCTCTAAAGTTTTTCTGGAAAAAAAAAAAAAATCTGTCCTGTGTGGATTGAATTGAAGGATTAAAGCGTACATGGGAAAGGGAAAAAAAAGGAAATGGCTCTTTTTTGTCTATTAGTTGAAAGTTGAAATGCTTATTAAGTTTTAAATGTGATTTTTCAGTGAAATAAGATTTATAGTTGCCATTACTATTACTATGGTGTTTTTTTTTTAGGGTCAGTTGCTATGAGGTCCACTATAGCTATTTCCTAACACTTGCAGTCCACATAACTTTTTCCTAACACATCTAGTCCACTCATGCATCCAAAGTACGACAATACCCCTCGCTTATATGTGAAGTACGTCACCGGCACCGGAAAAGTCACCGGCGCCGGAAAATGGTCGGCGCCAGAAAAGTTGCTGGAAAATTTCGTCACGCCGGAAAAGTCACCGGAAAATTTCGCCAGGGCTGGAAAAAGTCACCGACGCAAATATTAGATGTGGTTATCTGGGCGCACAAGATGTGGTTATCTGCGCTGGCAACTTTTCCAATCTGAGCCCTATATCAACTGAAACTATATTTGGAATCACCAGATGGGGTTATCTGGGCTCACAAAATGTGGTTATCTACAAGATGTGGTTATCTGTGCCGGAAACTTTTTCAATCTGATCCCTATAGCAAATGGCCCCATATCTGGAATCACCAGATGAGGTTATCTGGGGCTCACAAGATGTGGTTTTCTGCGCCGGCGACTTTTTCAATCTGATCCTTATAGCAACTAGCCCCACATCTGGAATCACCAGATGTGGTTATTTGGGCTCACAAGATGTGGTTATCTGCACCAACGACTTTTCCAATCTTATCCCTATAGCAACTGGCCCCATATCTGGAATCACCAGATGTGGTTATCTACTAGATATGGTTATCTGGGCTGGCGATTTTTTCAATTTGATCCTTATAGCAATTGGCCCCACATCTCACCAAATGTGGTTATCTAGGTTCACAAGATGTGATTATCTACAAGATGTGGTTATCTTCACTGGTGATTTTTCCAATTTGATCCCTATAGAAACTGGTCCCATATCTGGAATCACAAGATGTGGTTATCTGTATTACATCTTTTTTTTTAAGTCTACATGGGATCAGATAACCACATCTTGTGAGTCCAGATAACCACATCTTGTGATTCCAGATATGGTTATCTACGCCGACAACTTTTCCGGCGATGTCTAATTTTCTGGCTACTTTTTCGGCTCCGGTGAAATTTTCCGGCGAACTTTTTTCGGCGCCGATGAACTTTTCCGGCACCGGTGACTTTCCGGCGAGAGTATATTATGTATTAAATTTAATGTGAGGGTAAATTTGTCTATTAAAAATGAAGAGTGGACCTTACACCTTAGAAAATGCAAAAAAGTGGATTAGAGGTGTTATGGAAATATGAAGTGGACTAGACATGTTACAAAAAGCTATAATGGACCTTAGAGCAATTCCTTATTTTTTATATATATATAGTTGATAAAAGTATTATATATAAAACACATTTTGGAGTAGCCCACTGTCCACATTTTGGGGAGTAGTTGGAGGCATATAGTTGATAAAAGTATTATATATAAAACACATTTTGGAGTAGCCCACTGTCCACAATTTGGGGAGTAGTTGGAGGCATAGTCGATAAAAGTACATACAAAACACATTTTGCGTCTTTTAGCAGGGGCATCTCCAATCCATCCTTCATTCCTCCATATCTCTTTATTTTGGTCCTCCAAAACACATCAAAACACATTTTTTCCTTCCAAAACACTTTTTTTTGTCTCCATTCCTTCAAATATGGACCACAAGTTTTTTTCATCCTCCAAATATAGAGGATGAATGTAAAATTCCTTTCAAATGGAGGATGAGTTGAGGTGCTTGAGCACTATTTGCCTCCAAAATGGAGAATTTGATGTAAACACACCTCTTGGGGATGGGTTGAAATTGATTTTTCCTCCAAAATAGAGGAATGGAGTATCGGTTGGAGATGTCAAACGATCCCACACTACCGAAGTTCTGGAGTCGCCACTAATCTTAGTCACTATGGTAACTATCTAAACCATTTCCAGCTTCACTAACAATATGTCTAGTTGAACAATATGTCTAGTTGAGTACAGAGACTGAACCAAGAATTTCACTACGCATGAGCGAGCCTATATAATTCATAGGAGAATTTTTTAAAATATTTTTTTCTATACAATACTAACAGTTTTTTCTACCGCATCGGGTTTAGATCTTGCGTTCGGATCTACCACATTCAACAACTACGCCTTAAAAAGTGAACGAGTTCAATTATGCCAAAAATTCGTAAAAATCTAAAACTGGAACATTCATTTTTTCTCCAAAACTAGAGAGGAGCCGGGTCTTCAATAAATTTCAGTTTAATCAGTGAACGAAACGGAATTAAACTCGTCCAAGAAGCCTTCGAACCATCTGCTTCGTACTTACAGGTACATAAACTTTAAACCCCGACCCAAAAAAAATACCATAATTTCCTTTCAGTTGAAGATATTGACACTATATAAGTAATGTTTCTTGAAGATTTTCAGATAAGCTTTTGTGCTTTTACACTGTAATTTGATTTTGCTGCTTCATTTTTCCAAATCTGTGGCAGTGACGACGAGAATGGGGATATCCACTACTGCTATTCGGATATGGCGTCGGGGCGTTGGTGGTGGTGGCGGATCAGTTTGTCGCCTGGTCTCTCCCTCTCTTTTCTCTGGAGCGTAATACATAGGGAGTGTGTTTCAGAAGGAAGTTTCTTTTTCTTTTTTTAAATTAGAAAAAGACGGGGCCATAAACTTGTGTGGTTTGCGCCTTTGCCGTGTGTAACTTTGTGTGCCTCTAGCATTTTTTTTGTAAAAGAAAGCTATGTGTACCATCCACTCGGACCACTTTGTTGCACTCTCTTTCCTTTCAAATTACTTAAATTTTTCGAACTTGTTAATAAATGATACGTATGTATGCGTGTAGTGGAATCTTGGCCGCCCATTCTTATTTTGGACGTTTCGAATCTCAAATAAACTGTTTGCGCGAACAATTTATTTAACATCCAGACCGTCCAAAACACTTTTAACAGCCGAGATTCACTCACTACACCTTGTAGTCACTACAGGCCCCCGAATCCCGTATGTATCAGTGGTGATGGGGGGCACTGAAGCCAATGACTTCCTTCAGCCTCCGGTTTGTGGTCGGCCGGCGCTTTCTACTGCCGTTTCTTGGGTTCCCTGACATGAGTCACTCGGCGTCCTCGGTTCAGCCTCTCATACCCGTCGGTCATGCCCTTGATCTGGCCCGTTTTGGGCTATTTTTTGCCAGCCGTGCATAGGTTCTCCGATCAACGCATATCCTCCGGCCCGTACCTCTACCGCATCGGGTTTAGATCTTTGCGTTTGGATCTACCACATTCAACAACTACGCCTCCGGCCCGTACCTTTATCGCTGCTTCCTCTTGTGCATGCTCGGCCATCCTGTTTTCTATACTCTTGTTTTAAAATTGAAAAAACGTGTTTGCTAATCTGTTTTTCCCCATTCCTTGGTCGAGCTTGCGGTTGCTCGGCCACCCTGTTTTCTTTACCCTTGTTTTGAAATTGAAAAAATGAGTTTGCTAATCTGTTTTTTCCCCATTCCATGGTCGAGTTTGCAGTTGCATGTGTGTTTTTTCTGTGTTTTCTAGGTTTGAACATCGGACGGGAGTAAGGTAAAAGTTGTGTTTGTTTGAACAGCGGACAGGGGAGTAAGGTAAATGTCATGTTTGTGGAATTTATGTTTCATGCTGTTGTGGCTGCAAATCTCAAGTGGCGGAGGTGGTGAGAGTCTTCGGGGAGGCGGCTTGTTTAGTTTTGTTATTAACTGTTGCTCTGTTGGTGGTGCTTGGCTAGACTTACTTTTTTTGTTCGTTGTGTCTTTGTTGTGTAGCCATATGTAATGGCTTTGCAGTGCGTTCTGATCGGTTACATCGTTTAGGTCTATCGTATCAGCAATCTTCAGTGGTTAATAAAATTTTATCTCTATTCTTGAAAAAAAAATACACTCTCTCTCGGTGATAAGTTGTTTTTCTTATCAAATATCGGAGTGAGATTTCTAGGATAGTTAAACTACAGGGTATTTGATATCTAAGTAATAAAATTCTCATTGATAAACTATCTACACTGTATTGGGCAAGCTTTGTATGATGAAAACGCGATAGGGAAGAAATTCCATAGAACTCATTTTATGATTTAAGTTTATGAAGGTCGATTTCATCAAAGAAAAAAGGCAGTATCGGAGCTAGGATTTGAAGTTGGAGGAGGCCAAATTATGAAAGAAATCTTAGTTCGATGATTTTTTCAAGACTAAATTCAATCATTCGAGTATTTGCGAGACGGTTTTGATAACTTGAAAAATTAATCTCTAGTATTATTGTTATCATATCATTTGACGAATGCAATATCATTATCGTACAATATCATTCACCATAATTTATTGTTCACGAAATGAAAATTGTTCTTACTTTTTAATTATTATCGCAATTTTGTGAGTAAAGACAAAAATAATCCAATAATCTATAAAACTTTAGATTATTTTCGTGTTTAGTGATTTTTTTTAAAGAATTTGATAATAATTTTTTACTTTCGAGATTACTCTCGTCAAGATGAACCACTAATCTATAAAAAAAAAATAGACGCAAAACTCACAAATGCAATTTTTTTTTAATAAAGACAAAAAAATAATCCATTTAGATTATTTTAAAGTACATTTGGTGCACACCCTTAGTTTTTTTGTTCTTCATTTTCCTCACGAAATTCTATGTCCACAAATTCAGAGCAGAGCCGATGTTCGGATTATCCAAGTCCTACTCCAAGTAGGTTGCCCACTTACGGTTGAGTCATAAAAAAAAAAAAAAAAAAGACATACAAGTCGGAAAAAACAACAAACAAAATTAAAATTACATTGTGATTTTAACTTGAATTATATAAAAAAACAAAATCAAAATGTAACACCGAGTGTATGATGTGATGATTAGGAAATAAAATAGGAAACATGGAAATTTTTTTTTTTTTTTTGAAATGGACACTTCTAGTAAAATTTCTTGACCCGTGAATAAAAAGTTGGAAGTCTTCTCATATGCTAACAAACTAGACTTTACGGCACTGGTGGGTGCCCCAGGAATCTTTCATGGAAAATGTCGAAATGGTAATTATCAACAAGAAAAGGAGCCCCTTCCGCCATGAAAATGGACTGTGAAGTTGGCCCATTGGCGGGACCATCATGGACTGATATAAGGGAAAATTACCGGACAGTGGCAGTAGGGGCAAATTTTTGCCGTTTCATCGTCTACTTTTTCAGAATTACTCCCACAGTGACAACCAACTATATTTGCACATACATGGTACCCCATATTTTGTTGACAGAAATAACCCCTCTTGGAAATTAACCTCGTAAAACAACCCTCCCAACACCCGCTCGCTTAACGTCCATTCCTCTCTCACAGTTGGCGTCAAAAGCAAAGAAAAACAAAAAACTTTGACGATGAAAGAGGGGAAAGCGATTTGAGAGGGAACCCTAGATCGGAAATTTCAGTGCCTTCTCCTCCTTCAATCTCCATCGTCTTGTTCTTCCCACACATCAGCAAACTCGTGTTCCCCTCCTCTCCCACTACGAAGAGAAGCAAGAACAAGCTCCGGAACCCCAAGCACAGGCACAATCACAGTGTTAACGCAAAGAAGCAGGTATTGTTTGATCCCCATTTTTTTTACCCCGTCCTTATCTCTCTCTCTACAATGGGTTCTCTGATTACGACCATTACCAAGTTTATCCCTGATTTGTCATCCCTTTTGATTCACTTTATAACAAGAGTGCAGTGAAATTTCATGTCACAGTATATATGTATGTGCTCTGACAAAGTGTAATGTTTTTGTCTTAATTCAATCATGGGTTTTGATTGGGTCATCGCATTGCTAATTTTAGGGCAAAATAAACAGCCACAAGATGATTGCAGTGGGTTTATTTGATTGCTTAGAAAGTGGGGGATTAGAAAGTGGATTATGCTTCATTTCTTAGGTTTAGTCCGTCCATGGTGCGAAATGCTCGGGTGCTGGTAATTCAACCACGTCATGGAAATTGAGATAATAATTTGACTAGTCCAAAATGCTATGCATAGAATTTTAGTCATATCGTACTTGGCTTTTGTTCCTTCAAAATTGGATTGTAATTCGACTGGTAAAAAATGTTACTGTAGTAACTCGCCAAAGAGATCTCTCGCATTGTAACTTTCTTTTACCTCTAAATGCATCTGGATTTTCTTTCATTTTTAGTGAGGGTTTATTTGATTGTGGTGAAAATGTAGGATTACAAAATTGTTTGATCTTTCATTTCTTGGGTTTAGTCCGTCCAGAGTATGAAATAGCTCGGCTATTGGTAATCAATCACGTCGTCATAAGGTTGATAGTAATCCGACAATTGACAGAATGGTAGAATTATGCATTGAATTTTATTGAATTTGAGTAATATTGTATGTAGCATTTGTTCCTCATTTCTCTAAGGTTTTATTGGTGACGGTATTATGGGAAGAAAATATGCGGTGGTAGTATTTGACTAGAAACAAAATAATGAAATTGTATGGTTTGGTACTACTTGGTGACGTGCTTTTGTTGTTGGTGGAAAGATGAAATTCCGGTGGATTAATTGATCATTCTGTGAACTAGCTTACAAAGGAATCAAATAATAAGGTTTTATGGTTTGGTACTACTTGGTGATGTGCTTTCAATTTTCATTGCCGGGAAAAAGACGCAATTATGGTGGATTCAAATGATGCTTCTGTGAACTAGGTTGCTTGTATGCTTAGTTTGGAAGCGTATGACGCTGTATATGATAATTGCAATGATCTATGAACAGATGTTTTTGCATGCTGACAAGTTCTAGATCCTTCGATAATTTCAATTAGTAAGAGCATTTATCGACATTGTTGGATTTTATCTTGTTATTTCTCCAATGCGATTCACTAGTCCTGCCAAAATTAGGGAGGCAATTTGTAAACATGGTTTTATATAGGCCTTATGTCATTTGCCTAATCGTTGGGTGCCATGTT
This sequence comes from Gaultheria prostrata, assembly GCA_036023075.1. Classification (NCBI taxonomy): domain Eukaryota; kingdom Viridiplantae; phylum Streptophyta; class Magnoliopsida; order Ericales; family Ericaceae; genus Gaultheria; species Gaultheria prostrata. The sequence continues at coordinate 13,968 of JAXBDA010004421.1, read as the reverse complement.
ATGTGATATATCCTTACACAATTTGCAATCTTGTTGGGCTTTGGTTTCATCGGATCAGGCTGCTGAGGTTGCTAAGACTGCAGCAAAGAGCATTGTAGATTTGCAGAGTGCGGCTTAAGAGTCAGAATCTTCTAAGGAGGGTGATGTGGAAGAGTCTGCAAGTGAAGAAGAAAATGAAGATGAGCATATGACAAGCAGCGTAAGGCTGCTTTGGATAAATTGGAGAAGGCTAGTAAGGGTACAATCGAGTTTGACTATCGCAATTGGTTATGAATTGGCTAGTTATCACTCTTTCGCTGCTTCGCTACTCAGTCATTCTCAGTTACCATTCCCATTGCTTATATGTAAACAAAGAGTAGCAAGTTTAATTTAGTGGAAATGGAAGGAAGCTATTCGGTTGAAATGTGCAGAGATGAAATGCACTTGGAAAGCAATAGTAATGCAGATGAAGATTGATGCAATGCAAAAGGAAATTGAAGATTTGAGAGGGGCCAATCAAATGATGCATGATAGACAAGAGTTACAGAAAAATGTGAAAAAATCCAAGTAGAAATTGTTGTCTTTTGCTTTTATTTTTTGGGTAATCTTGTAAATGTGAAAAAATCCAAGTACTTGCTGATGAACAACGAAGATGTAACATTACATGCCATTGCATCACCGTATATACCAAAATGATCTGGACCACAAACATTTGAGAGATTGCTTGATTGGAATCACGTCTTTCTATTAGAATAGCTGACCCTGCAGCAGTCAAAGAAGCCGGTGTTTCTAGTGTTATTCTCAAGATGAAGGCATATCTCCAGCATGCTCCTTGCCTCTCAATTGACAGAAGGAACCAGCAAGCTCTTAAAAAATGCAATTGGAACACAATGGAGGTGAAAAACCTTCTGTTATCGATAAATTGCTAGTAGACCAAAGGGTGGTACTTTAACTATGGATCTCACAAGGCCTGTTCCTTATTTTCATCCAATACTATCTACCCACCCTCTTCAAGTTTTTTTTTTTGTTCTCTTGTTAATTTTCTTTCATTTTATTCTTTGTGAACCAAAATCGGGAACCACTCAGCGTGCTTTTTCTTTGAGGTGTTTGGATAAAGAAGCACACAATATCCAAACCCTCAATATAACAAACTAGTCACATTAGATATCAAAGTACTTCTCATCTAATTAGAACAATCAGAACCATATTCAAGAGACAACATATGTATGTAATTTCTAGTAGATGTATATTCAATGGTAATTACATATATGGAAGCTTTCACATCGGGATACATATCACATACCTTTTTTTTTTTTTTTTTTTATCATTTTACGCATGTAGCAGGATATGTATCGTGTATAATAAGATAAGTTAACAAAAGTACTAAAGACCTAATAACAAACTAGAGATTGATTGGAAAAATGAAACATTTAGGATGCGAAATAACAAGTCTTAGGCCGTCTAAAGTGTTCCAAAAGATTAAGTATTATGGACTTGCATTCTAAAGCTTAGGTTCAAAATCACACGCAACTGCTACATCATATTTAATCTTCCAAATCATCAGAGTATAGTTCATTGTCAAACTCATGGGCCAATTATCCCTATAAAATGTAACGGGTGAAAGCTATAATTGGAATATTTATCCTAATTTTTTCTTCTGCTTACTTTTTCTTCGCGTGTGCCCAAGCACTAGTTAAACTAATACGCCATTTGGTTGCTAATATCATGACTAAAAACAAAATCAAGAACTGAAATTTGTCCCAATTTGAACATCTGTGAACCCATTATTATTTTCCCCTGAAATGGCATTTCAGGCAAATATCCCGGTAAAACAGACAGATAGAACAAGACCCAAGTTTTTCAATGGGGTTTATTTGGTTGAAATAAACAAAACCAAGAGAAGAAATTTAACGACTGATTCAGGGAAGAGTGTATTACCTTAGCTGGGAAGTGGAGTCGATTTTGGGGTAGAAATTGTGGTCTTCTTCTTCTTCGAACTTTCCTCTTACACTCCCACGCAAACTGGTAGATGGAGGTTTAAGGTTGTACTGACCCAGAGAGATAGAGTGGGTGATATTGCTTGAGACGTGGAGAGAGATGGAGAGGGAGATACAGAGAGAGGGACCGAGGAGCAGCTGGGGAGAGAGATCGAGTGGGAGAGATGGCAAAGGCAAAGAGGGGTTTTGAATTTGGGAATTTCTGGGGACTCAACGTCATAACGTGATTTGGGGTTACGGCAGTGAGGTTTTGAAGTTTGGGTTTCTTTTGGGAAAGTAATTTAACTGAAGGGTAATTGTGTCCAATACTATTTGTCATGCCATGTCATTGCAATTATTATTCCTCTTCCCATTGATCTCTAATTCTGAAAAAGTACACCATTGAAGAGCAAATTTTTGCTCCTACTACCCCTGTCCGGTAATTTGCCCCTGATAAAATAGAAAATCATGGAAAAAAGTACTTCCTTCGTCCTGATTTATTAGTTCGTTTTGGGGATTCCAATTTTTTTTCATTACCTTTTGAGTTTACTTATTTTCCATATTTTATGCTTTGACTTTTAAAAATGGACAAACATTTTGAAACTTGAAAAAATATGTTTGTGGATAAACAAATCCGGACAGAGGTAGTATGGAAATGGACTTTTCCTCCACGCAAAGTAGGGTTTGTTTGGAACTTAAGGATGGGAAAGAAAAGGAAGGTCTCAAATTTTGCCGTTCAAAAAAAAAAAAAAAGGAAAGGAAGGGAAAATTTAGAAAAATTTCTTCCCCTTGTTTGGTTTCTAGAGAAATCAAAGGGAAAGTTTAAAAAATAAGTACAATTTTCTCTTTAATTTCTTTTTAATTTTTCCTCTAATTTTCCTCATTATTTTGTCTTCCTTTCTCTTTCCATCCTCAAGTCTAGTGGCCAGAGCGGACAAACTAGAATTTACGGCCACTGGTATCCAAGGAATCTTTCACCGAAAATGTCATAATGGTAAATTATCAACAAAAAGGATCCACTCCGGTCTTCATGGACTGAACCATGCAGTTGGTCCATTTGTGGGACCTTCTCAAGCCTACTTTGATGATTCAAACTGTTCATATTTTAGAGTGTGTTGAGAATATCAATCACTCTAAATATCAAGTTGGCCCAACACCGATTAATTTGATTTTAGAACAGATTTGTCTTAGAACATACAAAGATTACAATGCTGAATTGGAACCCATTTATGATTTAACCCACTTACCTCAAGACAAATGTGTTTTGAAATCACATTAAACGGTATGCTAACTTGATTTTTGGCATGTTCTATGTTCTCGATGAACTCTAAAATGTGAAGGATTTGAATCATCAAAGTGGACGTGTCTGACTCGTATACGTGACGTGTCATAAACGTGTTTGTGCTTCTTCGTCACAACCACATGTAAGTCTTCTCAATCTTTAATATAAATTCAGATCTCTCCGAATCGAAGATGAACCAATTAAGCACAATAATGAACTTGTTATTCATGCTTTGTGGTTGTTTAGCTTTTGTATTGCTGGGACATGGACAAGCCCAATCAGGTCTCTCTCTCTCTCTCTCTCTCTCACACACACACACACACACACACACACACCCCTGTTATTCATGCTTTGTGGTTGTTTAGCTTTTGTATTGCTGGGACATGGACAAGCCCAATCAGCTCTCTCTCTCTCTCTCTCTCTCACACACACACACACTGGCGCTCTATGTTGTGCATTGCAGTCAAATAAAAGCCTCTCAACATTTCTAGGGTGATTTTTATAATGCTTTCTTATTCCGTTAGAGCATCACCAATGGTATAATCAAAACTGGATAATCAAAAGTTGCCACATCAGACTTTGATTATTCATCCAAGACATTTATAAAGTTAACAATGTGGAGTGTCACAATGGTTTTTTGTATCCATAAAAAAAAATACTACTCACTCTATTTTTATTAATAAAATGGGCACAACTTTAAATTTGTACATATACTTTTTATAATATTAGTACCATTTAGATATTCACAATACCTTTAAAATGAGACCAATCTTGAACATATTTTGGTAAAGATTAAAAATTTGATAATTTCAAATTTTTTAGAGAAAGTGCAAAAAAATTGAGTTTTGAAGTAAGTATTTGAAAAATGAAGAGAGAATGTTGTTACTTTTGAGTTCATTCTACCAAAAAAGACTTATAAATAGGGTGTGGTCCCCAAAATTTGGTTATTGAGTTTTGGTTATTGAGCAAATGTTGTTACTTTTGATTATCCAAATGCCAAAATTTGGTTATTAGCTAAAAGGTTGTTATCTTTGATTATTCTAATGTGAACTAATTTTTGGACAAAAATTGCTAACTTTGGTTATTTAGATGTTTTGATTATACCATTAGAGATGCTCTTAGTATCTGTTGGAATTAAGAATGAACAACTTTGTTTTTCAGAACAAAAACACTAATTTCAACTCTGTTTCTTTTGAGTTTCAACTTTCTAATGAGAAACATACCATTGACACTTGAATTCAAATTATAAAAGAAATTCATTTCCATCATTACCCATTGTCTAACTCCTTCCGAACCAAGGTTTTAAATAGCAGTTGCGGAAATGGTGTAGTGGTAGTGGGAGTACAGTGAATTTTTTGTTTTTGGCGCCGAAGTACTTGAAATCAGGTTTGAAGCATTAATCTAGGGGTGTCCACTGATCGGATCCGGATCCAATCCGATCCGCTCAGAGCGGATTATTGTTTTTAAGATCCGAAACCATCCGTAGGAGACATACGGATGGATCGGATTGGATCGGGCGGATTTGATAGATTAAAGAAGGATTATTGGGTGGATTGAGCTGATCGAGCGGATCCGATCCGAACCGGATCCGAAACTGCCAGATAAGAAATTCTCGATCCGGAACCAAACCGAACATTCATGGATGGGTTAACGGACGGATCGGATTGAGCGGATCAAATGATCTGATGGACAGCCCTACATTAATCAGATGAGAGAGAGAGGGAGCGATGACTTGAATAACAAATGTCATTTGGGTTTTCTGCAAGAAGTTGTGTAGTGGTATATGTATTCTCCCTTTTTCTCTCCCATGTTGCAGAGGTCAAACGATGTCGTACGTCGTCGAGGATGGTGGGGGCAGCCGGCGACCATAGCTGCCAGCCCCCAAACCTTCCCTATTTGGGCATGTCTATCGTAGACCAACGGATGCAGTAGTTAAGAGAGCGGAAATGATAGCTTTGGGTAGCAATGCTCCAGGGAAGGGAAGACCCAAATTAACATTAGATGCGGTAGTGCGCAAGAATCTGAGTCTACTAGGTCTAAGTGAGCAAGCAACACTTGACATAGCTCAATGAAGGAAAATGATTCATATAGCCAACCCCAATTGATTTGGGACATAAGGCTCGGATTGGTTTGGTTTTGGTTTGACATAAATTTGGATTGGGCAAATGACGAAGATGCCCCTCGTTTTAACTGATGGGACTCACGGAGTTAGTCTTGGGGACTTGATTGGTACAAAAAACGTTGGGGAAGAAATTTCAGCAAATAATACATTAGGGACAAAATTGAGACACGGTCAATACTTTGGGGACCACAAAAGTTAATAAGCCAGTGGATTGATTTGTCCATTTCCTCCGAGGATTAGATATTACAACTTGTGTATCGATCGAACGATGTAAATCTCTTGTGTGTGTTCGATCTAAATCTCTTGTGTGCTTGGTTTCCTGCTTTCCTTGCGTTCTTTTCTTCTTCATTGTTCTAGTTTCTAGATCGATTGTTCTTGTTAGAATCGTTGTGTGTTCAGCTATACTGCAGTAACATTTTTTATCCAAGCGAGTTTCATATTGGCTGATTTTTCAACTCTATTTTATAAATGGAATAATTTCAAACATTTTCAGGCTTCATAAGTATTGATTGCGGAATTGCTGAGGGTTCAGAATACAAGGATGATAAAACAACCATTTCTTACACTTCTGATGTGGGAGATGCGGGATACGTAGATACCGGGACAAATCACATTATCTCTTCACATTATAAGCCTGACTCACGGCAGCTGTATAACTTGAGAAGTTTTCCTGAAGGAATCAAGAATTGTTACACCATTAAACCAGCACAAGCTAATGGTAACAAGTACTTGATCCGAGCAATTTTTATGTATGGTAACTATGACTCCAAGAATGAACCACCAGAATTTGAACTCTACCTTGATGGGGATCAATGGGATACAATAAAGATTGAAGATGCATCAGATATTGTAACGGCAGAAATCATACATGTTCCTGCAACTGCTTATATCCATGTCTGCCTTGTGAATAATGGCTCTGGAACACCCTTTATATCAGCACTTGAACTAAGGCAGCTGGATAATTCCACATACAGAACGAAGTCTGGATCACTGAAATACTTCACTTGGATCGATGTCGGCTCAATGACAAATGAGACAGTCAGGTACGGGCTGGCACTTATTCTTGAAATGCGCGCTAGGACCGTAGAATCAGGAGAGACAACAAAAGTGGCTCAAATTCATCTTTTTTTTCAAGATATAATCATTACATGAACCTTTTTTTTATTATTTGACTTTCCAGTTTAGCCCATTTTCATTACTCCAACTTTGCATTGAAATGGTTCTTGTCATATCGAAAAAGGATGGGTGAAATTAGAAATTTATAAAATAAAGTCCAATAATTTTTGTAAAGGGACTAACATTTCAGGACAGTCATTTTATACTGCTATCTCTCAATCATTAAAAGGGATTTGTCACTACTTTCAGGTATTATGATGATTCCTATGATCGGATTTGGCATCCAGATACCAGTATGGAGTTTACTAACCCTAGTTGGGAACCGATCCAAGCTTTAAGTGATGTCGTGTTCTCCAACATTTACAATCCTCCGTCCTCGGTCATGACCACTGCGATTAGACCCGTTAATGAAAGTGATTCGTTGGACTTCTGGTGGGAACCATATTATCCGAATCAGCAGCTCTACGTGTACTTGCATTTTGCTGAGATTGAACAACTTGAATATTACCAATTAAGAGAATTCCAAATCTATTTGAATGATGTGCTGTGGACACAGGAAAGTATCAGTCCTCGCTATCTTAAACCGTACACCTTCTATAGCACCAATTCTTTGCCTGCAGGTTCCCGGTTGGATATCTCTATCCGTGCTACCTATAACTCCACTCTTCCCCCGATTCTAAATGCCTTTGAGATTTATGGGGTCCTAGAGTTACTACAATCTCCAACTAACCAAATTGAAGGTGAGGTGCTCAATTTATTATTCATATTTGAAATATGTACTATAAATCTGCCTTTTCAACTTCTCTACCACATTTTAGGTGGACTAGGCAAGGTCATTGTAAATGGTAGTACTATCAGATACACTTTGGGTCCAGTCTCCACACAAGGGGACATAGATCAGGGGCGTAACCTCGAATAACGAGTAGTGGGGACACAATGAAAACACAACTTCAAGAAGAAAAAAAAATCGTAAGAAATGATCATACAACAATTTGAAACTTTTTTTTTTTTGTGAACATAAAGTAACATATTCATCGACTGTTGATTTTATCAAATGTAGATTTTATCATTTGGAAAACTTGGCCTTAAAACATTTACATAGAAAATACTAACAAAAACAGCATGACCATGAACAAGAGTTGCTAAAGAAAGGCTTTACTACCACGACAAGTTTGCATGTTTTGAAAACTTCTCATAATAGTTTCGTTGTAAAGTTACGGCGTCCAATGTCCAACAAGGGCCTCTAGACTAGGACGGTTGCAGATGATTGAAGCCTTGGGTTTCACATTTTGAGCTTCTCAAGCATTTTATTCTATGTTTGTGTGGGAAGAAAATGATAAAATTTTAGTTTAGTCTAAAGTTAGTATTAGATGTATTCTTTTTACAGTGTGGGCACGAGCCCACACTGACCCTAGGCTAAATCCACTGACCAAGATCCCATCTCAAGTTTGATTCAGTTTTGGACGGTATGAGCCCACAAAGATGATCAAAATTGTTCATATTTATCTTGTGAATGAGAACGTCCTTGTAAAAAAACTTTACATTAGTAGCGGCGTGACTACGTCAACAGTTACATTTGTGTAAGATGACTTGTCAAAGTGGGATAGATTTTGGCTCAACACAAAGGGACCAAGCTCCCGTCTCCTATTTGATCCAGTTTTGGACCATTGTGGGCTGCCGACCTTTCATATTTATCTTGTAAAGGACTAAGTCACATTGTACATCTATGATGATCTTTGCGGGATTGGAATCTCGTAAATTCTTGTGTTTTTGTTTCTCTACTGTTGTTGCCATCATAAGTATTGCAATTCGAATTAGTTCTTACCATATTTATGTCAAAATGGTAAGGATGACTTCCCTTTACTTCTGGATATGGTAGTTGATGCTATCAGGACTATTAAATCGACGTACAGAGTAGAGAAGAATTGGCAAGGAGATCCATGTGTCCCAAGAAAGTACCCAATCCCAATATGGAATGGCCTTCAGTGCAACTATGATAGCAATTCTCCAAAAATCGTTTCACTGTGAGTTTTTGCATTGGAAAAAATCATGACTAATTTAGTGGCTATTATTCTTTTGATTATTGACAAATCTTTTGCCAACTTAAAAACTAGGAACCTCTCGTCAAGCTCATTATCTGGCAACATGGATATTTCCTTCTCCGGTCTCAATTCCTTCTCCGGTCTCAATTCCTTAGTCTCCTTGTAAGTATAACTATGGTAGATAAGTACCATGGAACTTGCAGCTTTGTTGAATGTGGCTTACTTTCTGCAGAGTTTATTTTGTATCCCCTTTTAGTTACTGATGATTGTTTCTTAATGCTACGTACAGAGATTTGTCCAACAACACTTTAACTGGACATGTGCCTGATTTTCTTAGCCGACTTCCTTTCTTGAAGACTTTGTAAGTCTAGGGAACAATTTCCTTTTCTTTTCATACCAATGCAAGTTCATTGGTTTATGACAAGGTACAAACTGACTTGAATCAATGTGCCTTTTTGCAGAAACTTGTCGCATAATAAATTCACAGGTTCAATTCCATCAGCACTCATCGAAAAATCAAAAAATGGATCCCTTATACTGAGGTCAGTTTAGTTTTTAGTTTTTCAAATGGATCCAAATGGAAAACCATATTTCAAAAAGAATCAGAAGCATATGGTGGCTAGCACATTCATCTAAATGCATAACTTACTAAAGATGGTGAGCTGCAATGAAACAAAATATAGTAACATTCCACTTCCCTTGCATTTTTTATATATCTCATGTTTATGTTCTAGATTATTGGGTATGAGTTAAAATAGGGAATTGATATTGGCACTTCCTTTTTCTCTATTGACACTCCCTTTTTTGTCTTTATGTACAAAGTGCAAGATTAATTTTACCTATTATAGACAAAGAAGGGAGTGCCAATAGAGAAAGGGGGAGTGCTAATATCATTTCCCTGAATATAATGACACCTTTTGATATTTATCCAAATGTCTCCAATTAGTGCGGAAGGGAATCTACATCTTTGCCAGGCAGACTGGTGTGCTAAGAAGAAAGATTATGTCGTACCCGTTATTGCATCTATTTCTTCGTTTCTAGTCATCTAGTCATCGTGGTTGTGATTCTTGCCATCTGGTGGAGTTTGAAAAGAAAGAAACAGCGAGGTACTTATCTCTGGATGATTGGACTTAAATGTCAAATTCCATTGAAATTATTTTGGCATCGTGTATGCTTATACGTGAAATATGTAATGATCTTCCTTGTCAGGGGACATTTTACCGTCCAACGTTGAAGCTGAAATGGTGGAGGAGAAGAATAGACATTTTACGTATTCTGAGCTTTTGATCATCACTAACAACTTCCAAAAAATACTTGGAAAAGGAGCGTCTGGATCAGTTTATGCTGGGCATTTGACTGACGGCAGTCAAGTTGCAGTAAAGATGCTTTTCCTGCAGTCAACTCAAAGGTCTAAGCATTTTCGAACAGAGGCAAGTATTGAGTACCCATTTCCAAGTTATTTTAATTTCACTTCGATTCTGGTGTCACACTGCAGCAATTGTTGTACTTCGCAATAAGGTGATGTGCATTGGAAAATACAGGCTCAGTTGTTGACAACAATCCATCACCAAAACTTGGTTTCTATAATTGGATTCTGCAATGATGGCACATACATGGGGTTAATATACGAATACATGGCTAATGGAACCATACAAGAACATTTATCAGGTATGAATTATATTAAGATTCTGTGTTCATCTTGATTTCATGACCATAATTTAGAGTAACCACCTAAGAAGCAAGGGTACTGATAAGACAAGTGACAAGGACACAAACATGATATTTGTTCGAAAACGAGAACACATACATGTTGGGTACATGTTGAATATGACAAATATAGGCTTCTGGTATAATGAATTCATGTTGAAAAATATTAGTCCTATCAAAGTGGAACAGAAAACACGAATAACACTGTCATCAAGGAATAAAATAGCCACTTAATTAGTGTTCATGGATGGCATTTTTTACCTGCCCGAACGTTTTAAGTTGGTCCTCAAGTGTCCCCAGCATGAGCGACTAGAATATTATAGAAAAATGTAGGATGCATATACTTGTTTGGGTGTGTCCGACACGTATCCGGACTGTGTCCAACATGTTTCGGTCTCCCATACCTATCAGAAAAACATACGTTTTTTCTGTTGTTATTACGAATCGCTAATGAGATTGATGGTGAAAAAAGCTTCAAAAGATATTCTATTCTGGCTAATTTCTTCAATAGAATAGGTAGTATACCTGTCTAGAATATCGTATCCTTTAATTTTGACATTTTGCATGCATAACAACAGGGGTGGCCTAAGTATTAGTTGAGCGGGTTCAAGCGAACCCTCTGGGTTCAAAAAAATGCACTAAATGTTTGTATCTTTTTATTGTATAAATCAAAATTTCTTTACTATTGGCGTTAGTTCAGACTCAAAGTAAATGAAAATTTACTTGAATTTGTGAATAAGGAGATCGTATAGCAGCTATAGCTCAACTAAGCCAAATAAATCAGGTCCAATATATTTATAAGTAAATAAAAACATTATTTTACATAGAGTTTTGCATTACAGATATTTTCCCTACAATTTTGTCCCGACTATTGAACTAAAATTCTGGAGCTGCCCCTACTTCACAAGTTTTCACCTTAATATCCAGTTTAACTTCAATGGCAATTTCTTTATCTTGTACAGAGAGAAAGGCAAATATCTTGAGCTGGGAAGAGAGACTACGAATTGCCTGTGATGCAGCACAAGGTGGGGAAACTAATGCTCTTATATCGTAGCTTTTGTGTTCGAGTTTCCTTATTCTTAGATTCCCTTGATTTAATCTAGCTAACACAGTACAGTTGAATTTGCAGGATTGGAATACTTGCATGATGGCTGCAAACCGCCAATAATTCACAGAGACATCAAGACTGCTAACATACTGTTAGCAGAAGATATGCAAGCAAAGATTGCTGATTTTGGGATATCAAGATTAATGCCCCTTAATGGCAGGACTTCAGTCCCAACTACAGTAGCTGGCACACGAGGGTACATGGACCCTGAGTAAGTTTTCTTGTTTTCAACCAGGTGATATCCATGTTATTTTGCGGCCCTATTGGACCGCGACCTTTACTTTATTTGACAAAACTAAACACAAATAGATTTCTTGCAAGAAATGGACCGATACAATATCCATAAACTAGCTTGCTTTGTTTCTGTTAGATCCCAATCTTTCTGTTGACTTTTTTAGACTAATCTTAAATGTTTCTTTTGTGGTCAGTAAATCTTGTTTTGTTGATGTTTAAATGGGTTGCAAGTTGATGATATGTTGCTTTGATTCTTGTTATTCATTGAGATTCTTGCTCAAAGAGAAAGGACCCGGTTTCATGCAGTTCAAATCCCAGACTGCAGGAAGTAGTTGCATCTCGACCGCGGATCTCGGCAATCAATGTCCAGATTTTTTAAAAATTCTGACCGGAAAAATCTAATATTATTGATCAGTGTCTCTTAACAAATCTGGGTTCTGAACCATTAAAATGAACTGCCAAGATTGCATGGACGCTCTTTGCAGTCCAAACCCAGACTGCAGAGAAGCCAAGTTCCAGAGAAACTCTCTGTGGATACTTTCAACATTTTAAGAAGAATCTCAACGGGTGGTATTGAATTTTAAACAACAATAACACAGTTATAGCATTAACTTTTTAGCAACTGAAGGTTATAAATGTATATCTCATGCTTGGTGTAGGTATCAAGTATCCTATGAGCTGAATGAGAAAAGTGACGTTTACAGCTTTGGAATTGTGCTATTGGAATTAATCACAGGGAAACCTCCCGTCCTTAGAACCCATGAAAAAACTCATATAGTCAAATGGGTTATGCCTATGGTTGAGAGAGCTGGAATCAAGGAAATCGTGGATTCGAGGTTAAATGGTGATTTCGACACCAACTCCGCTTGGAAGGTTGTGGAGACAGCAATTGCATGTGTGGAACACAATTCCATTCGAAGGCCGGCGATGAGACAAGTTGTGGTAGAGTTAAGAGAGTGTTTGAAGATGGAGATAGACCGCGTTAAGGATTTGAAATAGGATGAAGCGTACAATAAAGCATCCGGTTGTTCAGTTTACCCCTATGTTTCACTTGGAAGTTCGGTTGGTGGTCCTTCTGCAAGGTAGATTAAGAGTAGTCTGTGAATTTGTGTTAGAGAATGTAAGGTTTCAAATGGATGTTTTTCTGTAACTAATGTTGGATGAGTTTCTATTTCGGATTTGTAATCTGCATTTTTGGCCGATAGTAAATAAAGCCATGCTCGACTGTTCATATTACGTTACTTTGGAATACGTAAAACTATGTGATCAACAGTCTTTTGTAATCTACATTTATTCCTCCACTCATTATCTCATCATTTATTTATTTTCACTTAGGAAAAAGGTGGGTTCAGATGACCAACATAGTTGACGCATTGGGCGTTCTACATTCGTATCGTTAATACTACATTTTTCACTCCTAAAACATAATCCGACAATCAAGTGTGCTCTTAGGCGAGGAAGCGGTGAATAGCTTGGGCTAAAAGCTGTGGGAAAGATCAGTCATTGATGTGGTAACGCCATGTGTACATTTAGTATATTAGTTTGCAAGTCATTTAGTGCCTCTAACAGTACTCAATTGAAAAACGTACTTTGTGAAAAAATACGACTTGGTTGTTAAGTGTTGGACATGTGTCCAGAGGGTGTTGGACACTCGGTAAGAAACCACAGCCTTTTGTCCTTGGGATTGAGGCCAGAATATTAACTTCATGTTGCTTGAAGCGAACAATTTTTCATTTTTTTTACTACCTAGACTTGTGTTATGCTTCTTCACCAGAAATTTTGGTAACCAGAGAGAAGGCGTGGCATGGGATGCTGGGGGGTTGAATCCCAAGTCCCTCCGGTTGATCCAATTATAGACCGAGGCCCACCTAAGAGCATCTTCACTCCTTGCCCAGATTTTTATCCAAATTTGAGTAAAAACTTGATTTGGTATGGAGTACTCCAATGAGCAAAAGAAAATCTAGGCATAAATTTGAGTAAAAGCCTCATTAATGGCATTATTGTAAATTTACGGGGGAGAAAATAGCCTTCAAAATTTGAGTAAAAATTTGGTTCTCACCATATATTTGGTGAAGAATTTGAGTAAAACCAAATTTGGTGAAGGATTTGGTGAAGGGGTGGAGTGGAGTTTTTGGTGGTTTTTATTCAAATTTGAATTTGATGAAAGATTTGATGAAGGAGTGGAGATGCTCTAAGAGAATGAAAGTTCGAGATTAAATACGTATGCAGTGCCAGACTCAGGATTCTTAATGGTGGGACCAAATCACATGTATTTAGGCCTATTTTGGCTAAAAAAGATAAGTAGCTTTTTACTGTTCATTTTTTTTGTCCTTATTCAATTTTTTTTTTGCATTTTTAGTTTTGCGTCAAACTTTTGCGACCTATTGATCCGTCTCGACGAG